>JAOTAY010072374.1:0-16987 GCA_025629805.1 Erythroxylum baracoense | reverse complement strand
ATTATATAATAAATAATAATTACATCAAAAAATCCAATAAAAAGAATAATAAATATCCTTAACTCTCAAATTATTATAATTTACCACAAGAGTTCATGATAAGAAAACAACCAAGTATAATAGAAATTTGAGACAAAAACATATATTATTTAATTTACTATCAATTAAATATATTATATGTTTAATTAATTAAAATTAATTATTACTAAAATTATAAATATTTTAATTTAATGTAATTTATAAAATTACTTTAATAATTATTAATAAATATAATTAAATTTAAAAATATTTTTAAAAATATATATTCAAATATAATTTGATTTAATAATTTAAAATATATAAAGTAAATATTAGTTTACAAATAATAAAATTTAAATTATTTATTTTTAAAAATAAAATATTTTTATTGATACTTTATTAATAAATATAATATAAAAGATTAAATTAAATTTGAATAAAATAATGTATTTTTAATTTTTATTTAATGTATAACAGTCAGTATTTTAGGTACCGACCAGTATTTATATCTGGTAATCAAATACACCGATTTCATACCGAAATCTGGCCGGTACCGTACGAAATTAAGAACAATGCACCTTTCCCTTTGTTTTCAATTTTTTTATTTTAATCCAACTATATATTATGACTATGTACTAAATTTGAATATATATCTTAATTTACAAATGAACATAGTTTAAATCAAGAATTTAAAATTAGTAACAAATTTAATTCAATATAAAATTTCACCCTTTAAGACTTAAGAAATTCAAACACTTAATTTTTATAAAATTTATGGAATGCAAACCTAAGAATTAATCCTTGGAATTTCTTAATAAGTTTTCTCTAGGGTTCATTCTGGATCTTTGTCCAGGACAACCGTACAATCTAATACTTACTTTTCATTAACACTAGTTGTTTTATGAGACGGTCAAGAAGCATTTGAAAAATTCCATGTACTGATTGATTCTAAAAAAAATTTAATGTCGATTGACTTTAACTTAGATAAGGAAGAACTCCTTAAACTTTTCCCTTATCATGGTAAAAATGCTCTTTTTGCTATAGCCTATAGGCCATCATTTATGGGTGAGACCTATAGACTAACTAGATTCTTTTTTATTCATTATTTTTATTAGTTCAGATAATTTGAATATTCAAAAAATATACAAATTAACTCAAATATTATTCTAAACTTAAAAAGAATTATTTTTGATTAACTTCATATTGAAATATTTAAAGCATGTTCTATGTATAGAAGCCTATAGTTAATACATGAAAATGATAATGTAAGTGCATAACATACATTTTAATAAAACTTTAATTGTTGATTAGTTTTACATATATATTTCCCTCTCCCTCTTTTTTTCTCTATGTATTAAAAGGAAGTGATTTGTTTAATCATTGACGAAAATTAGACAATTATATAATTACTAAAAAATATATATTTTTCTCCCTTATCTTTGTCTATATTTTTTCTCTCTTATTTTCATTACCTTTAACTTTTTCTTTCTAAGGTCAAACATTTCAAACTAATTAGCTAACTTCTTTTTTCTGCCTCTTTTTAAAGTTATCTTCAGTACATTTATGGTATAGAGATAACTAAGGCTTTGGATCCTACCTCCCATGCTTCAGCATCCTCTCCCTCTATTCAGCTTTGCTTTTTTCATGTAAATCTTTCCTCTTCTTCTATAACAATTCTGCCTTTATTGTAATCTCCTTCTTCTCTCCATTTAACTATTTTATTAACTATAGTTTCTACCTTTTCTTTTTGTAATCAGTCTAATCCCTCAAAATTTATTTCTTCTCCTATTGTCCCTCCCTTACTTTATTCTCTTAATCTTACTTATTTACTTCCCTCCTCTGTTCCTTCATTCCCTCTATTGTTAAACTTTTTAGAAAAGTTGTTTTTCTCAAAAATTTAGTTATGCAAAGAGTAACTCTGGTTATCCTTTTTGCGTAGCATCTCTTACTCCTAAATAGAATTGGCCTGACAAAGCTTGTAATCAAGAAGATATGAATAACAAACTTAAAGATAAGCTCAAGTTCATTCCTTAAGCTAGAGGCAAACAACCTTAACTGGTTTTTTCCTAAATAAAAGACCTTCAATCTCTCATATCAAAGCTTGGGCTAATTCTAAATGGAAAAAATAGGATTTAGAACAAATCCTTATTACTAAGGAGGATTATTTTCTCTTTAAATTCAGTTATGTTCTTATTGACATGTGTTTAATTGATTGATACATTTAATCCATGACATTTAGTGATTAATGCTTAAGACATTCACTTTAGTTCATATTTGGTTTTAGGTACAATTTAGAAGCATAATAGCTAAAGTGAGTTGAAAGCACACTCTTTGAGCTGTCATTTTGAGATTAACACTTAATTGTCTTCATGGAACAAGAAAGAGAAAGATTAGAGCGAAGAGGGGACAAGAAAATACCAGAAATATGAAAAGTATATATTGCAGTGCATGCCGATGGCCATAAGCTTCAAGTCATGGCCATGACCATTAAGTCATGGTCGTGCATCAATTCATGGTCATGACTCTATCGTGAATTTTGTGACATGGTGCTCGAAACCTAATTTCTTTTAGTATAAATAGAACATGGGAAAATGAGTAGACGTCATTTTTGGGACTTTGTGCAAGATAGAAACTTACTCTTTTGAGACACCTATGGAGGGTTAAACTTCTTGACCTTGATTTGGAGGTGAAATTGAGACCTAGAGTCATAGTTAAGCATATCCTTTTGTTGTTTAATATTGAATCTCTCTTTACGCTATTCTCATTATCGTTAGATTGTTTATATATGAACTCATTGCTAGAATCGTTAGTATATTCATAATCATTTTGTTTGGATTCATTTGTGGCAACTAATGACTTTGAATCATTAAGGATAATGTAACACAGGTTAAACAACTCGAGCTTGTGTGGTTGTTGCCTATATTGATTTGTTTTCCTTATTTATAATGCGACTGTCTGACTAAATCTAGAGAGCTTGTTCTTAGTTTTCTAATAGCTAGCTTTAATTAAAGAGCTTGTTTCAATTAAACACAATCTAAGATACAACTAGGATTAACAAAACTCGTTATTAGTCTACGATCAATAGTTTTAGGAAAGGTGTGGAGCATTATAACAATGAAATATGTTTAATCATATGTAATGACAGATTGATCCAAGAACCGAATTTTACACATATTCATCACCTTTATGACTTTTAGTTGTTTTTTATAAATTTATTACGTTAGTTTAATTTTACTTTATTTTCTCAATCAAGCCAACAACAATAAACAAAGGCATTGCTTGGGACGTGACACAAGGGAAGTTCATTTCTTTTATTTACATTATCTCATTTGTCTGCTAAATACTCCCTTTCTTACATTTGATGTTACATTAGGTACAATGTAAGCTTCAAGTGTGTAAGTGGGGATCTCAGCTTTTATACATGTTTTTAAGCTTAATTTTCACTTATATGGCTTCTTAGGTGTTTTTAAAATAAAAAAATAAAATTTTCTCCTTTTCTATTGCTTTGAAGACTATATAGCCATAGTTAGAGAGTGAATTGACTAGAAAATTTCATGGCAACTTGAGCATATACTTTTACTCTTGTGATTGATCAATATACATTATCTTTAGAAGAGTAGTGACTAGTGGTAGACACAAGCTAATGAGATTTTGAGCCTTTATAGACAGACACACCCATATCAATCTCATTGTCTTTTGTTTATGCATGACTTTTATGACATGTACGCCTTAGCTTTGCTTTGATCTTCTATTCACGACCATATTTTTATCACATGCATTAACATGGAAATGATATAGGCATTCTTTATTTCATAAGTTACATTAGTCAAATAGCCTACCTATTAATACGATCCCTTTGTTAAACCCCCTTGAGATTTATTTGCCTTTTCTTTTTTGTAAACTATATTAAATGCTTTAACCCTAACCAAATGTCCTACCCAAGCCTTAAAGCTAGTGGAGCATTTATCGATTGTTGATGATTATGGATGCAAAAAAGTATAAGTGTGGGCGGATGCATATATGTGGGTTGGTTATAATTATTGGAATGTCGTCTTATCTCTTATCAATGAATTCCAAATGTTGATGTAGCTTCTTTCAATTTTTATCGAAAAAAATAAATAAAGAAGACAGAAAAAGAGCAAAGAAAAATATGTTTAAATAAAAGTATCAAGGAGGAAATGCAATTGCTTTAAAAGGTTATTTATGATTAGTGTCTCCTCCTAAAGTTGTATGCATTGGGTGATTTGAGTATGATGCATATGAGGTAGATGTTGTTTTAAAAGATCACTCCTTGTAGTTTTAATGTATTGTTACCATCAACTTTTATGAGTGATCCCTTCTAATTAATTATGTTTCATATGGTTTATGATATCAAGGCTTGAGTTTGGGCTATAAAACATGGTTTTTGCATTCATAATAGCTGATGTACACAGTTTTGAGTGAATGCTGGTTTTTGTGCTTGATGTTATATTGAGTGTTTTTTTGGTTTCACTAACTTTGATGGCTTTTACACTACATTATCCAAATATATCTCACCTTAACCTTTGCCTACATTACAACCTTACAAAAGTCCTTTGATTCATGATTATGCTTGTGACTTCTAGTGGTGGAGAAATGAAATGATTTGCAAAGTTGTGGAATGTCATGGTTATGAACGATATTTGTGCATACCCATAAATCTACCTTATTTAAACATATTTTGTCCAAACCTACCACTAGATTGCTCAATTTTTGAAGGAAATGAATGTTGATTGATCATGAGTAGAGGTATTGAATGTTGAGCTCTTGCCATGGTTTTGAAAGTTGTTCCTCTTTTCTTATGACTACATATTCTTAGGAAATATGGAAAATGTGGAAGTATTTTGGTTTATGAATTTGCTTTTGATGTTTTGCCTAATATGTGCTTAATTGATTGATACATTTAATGAATGACACTTAGTGATTAATGCTTTAAAATGCCTAAGATATTCACTTTAGTTCATATTTAGTTTTAGGTACAATTTGGAACCATAATCAGGGACAGATGCACATTGGGGGCAAGTGGGGGCACTTGCCCCCCACTTCCTCCAAAAAAATTTCATATAAAAATATTATTATTTTAAGTTTTAATCCCATAAAAAACTTTAAATAATTTTCCCCCACTAAAAAAACTTTAAATATTTTGCCCCCATTCGAAAAAATTTCTGAATCCGTCCCTGAGCATAATAGCTAAAGTGAGTTGAACGCACACTCTTTAAGTCTTCATCTTGAGATTCACAGTTAATTATCTTCATGGAATAAGAAGGAGAAGGATCAGAGCGAAGAGGAGACAAGAAAATGATAGAAAAAAAAAAGAAGACTATATGTTGCAGTGCATTATCACAACGGTGACCATCAAGTCATAGTCATGCATCAATTCACGACTGTGACTTATGTGACCTAGCACTCGAAACCTAATGTTTTTAGTATAAATAGAACATGTTGATGAAAAAATAAACATAAATAATTTTTGGAACTTCTTGCAAGATAGAAACTTACTCTTTTGAGATAGCCATAGAGGGCTAAACTTCCTGACCTCAATTTGGAGGTGTAATTGACGCCTAGAGTTATGATTAAGCATATCCTTTTGTTTTTTAATGTTGAATCTCTCTTTAAAGATTGTTTAGCTTATCCTTTGCTTAGTTGATTTGGGTATTCATATATAGATTATCGTTATTCTTTTTATTGTTAGATTGTTTATATATAAAACCATTGCTAGAATCATTAGTACAATATGTAATCATTTTGTTTGGATTCATTTGTGGCAACTAATGACTTTGAATCATTAAAGATAACGTATCATAGGTTAAATGACCTGAGCTTGTGTGGTTGTTGCCTAGTTTGATTTGTTTTCCTTATTTGTAGTGCGACTGTCTGACTAAATCTAAAGAGCTTGTTCTACGTTTTTTATAGTTGGGTTTAATTAAAGAGCTTGTTTTAATTAAACATGATCTATGGGAAAATCAGGATTAACAGAACTCACTGTTAGTCTACTATTAATAGTTATAGGAGAGGTGTGAAATATTATAACAATGAAATAGGTTTAATCGTGTATAGGCAAAGATTGATCCAAGAACTAGAATTTACATGTTTTCATCACCTTTGTCAATTTCGATTGTTTTCTATAAATTGCTTAAGTTATTTTATCTTTACTTTGTTTTCTCAATCGCATCAACCCAAAACTCCCTTTATTTCTGTAACATAAATTATTTTCATTGAAAAAATTGAACATACATTCCCTATGGATACGATCCCTACTCACTGCAACTATAAAGTTTTAGTGCGTAGAGTTAGGTAAATTTTGTGGTGCACTCGACACACACTACCACTTACTGCCTTAGAGCAAGGTCCTTGGCATTAGAATAAGAATCCCCTTTTCCTACTAAAATGGAAACCTAGTATAATTTTAGATATAAGAAGAGATTCAATAATATACTTATATGGTTTTTTTATAATATACCACTTAAATATTAGTCAGTTATTAGTCTTAGCTATCTTGCTAGCTCTATACGCAAACCATTGTGCTTTAATGAAAATACTGCAAGTCTAAGAAGAATAGGATATGTTAAAGTTGATGTAAAAGATGAAAGTGATGCAAACTTGCCTAATACTTTACAAATATGAAGGCTTAATAAAGATAAAGGGCTAATGTCATTAGAAATGTCTCTAAACTACCCTTGGAAGCCATGTCAAATTAACCAAACTAGAATCTAGAGACCTATAGGGAGAATAATAGATTAAATGGGCCAAACTAAATATTTATTGAGAATCTCTTAAGTAGGCCAAATACCTTTATCATTGCCAACTTTTCAGAAAATTAAGGGAGTGTTATACCTAAAAACTCCAACTTAGCTGTTAATGAAGCTCTTAGTAGGATCATTAACCGTAACCTTAAAGTTAACATAAAGGCCTTTTCCCCTTATAAACTTAATGAAGTTATAGATAATGATGTCACTTTCTTGAAGGAGATATCTTTTAAATATACCCTTGAGTCCACTAATCTACTTAATTCCTCTTTAACTCAAGATCTAAAAACAATAAAGAAATGGAAGAATTCAAATCAATCATTAGGAGAAAGCCTAGTAGAAACGCTAAAGGGAAAGGTTGATTTAGTGATCATATTCTAGAGTATAAGGGGCATGAATTGTCTTAGAAAGTAATAGTCAATCTATGATTATTTAGTTGATAAAAAGCCTTCTTTGATTGTCCCATTGAAAACTAAGATAAAGGAAAATGGCTTTAATGAGAGACCATAGTTGCCAAAGAATAAATGAAGCTCCTTATCCAACCATTATACTCAATTTCAAGATTAGTTATACATCAATCCTAAAAGGGATTAACATTACTTTTGTTTACACAACTACTATGGAATTTCAAAGACTTCAGCTATAGAAAGATTTGGAGTTTCTCTGTAACTCTATTCAAGACCCTTGACTTATATTAGGAGACTTTAATTGCATCTTATAAACTCAAGAGGCTTTAGGTTCATATCTTTTGTTTAAACATGCTAACGAGGAGTTTAGAAAATGTTTGAGATTTACTAGCCTCAGAGACTTAAACGTCAAAGGCAGCTTCTTCAACTAGTCCAACAAGCAAAAAGGGTAATGGCTTATCAGTAAAAATGCCTAATATGGGACTTATCAACTCCCCTAGGTGTTTCTCTTGCCAAATAGTTTAGATTTCTTCAATGCTTCCCTTATATTTGTTCATTACCTATGTCAAAGAGAATAGTGAAAGCCCTATTCAAATTCTTTAATTTACCAAACTTGAAGGATATAAGAAAGCTATAGTAGAGGGTCTTTCTGTTTAAATTGAACGATATAAAGCTTACAATCTTATGAGAAAAGTTTAAAAAATTCATGAAGAACTTGACTACCCCTCAGAAAACACTTCAGTGAGGATATGTTTTCAGGTGTCACTAAAACTAAAAATGGTCTACTCTCTGCTTAGGATAAACTCTATACCAATATAGCTAATTCATCCCTTAAGTAAAAAGAGAAAATATCTTTGAGCAATTATTTTGTAACTCTAAAAGCTTACATTTCTCTCTTAAAATAAAAGTCTATAGGATTTTGGCTAAAGGAAGGGGATACCAACTCTACTTACTCCTTCAATGCAATTCATTTTTTAAAAATTGCAATAAAATAATAGGGCTATTAGATGTTAATGGTGAATTATATTGGGACCAAGAAAGGCTAAAACCTTTAGCCTTTAATCACTTTAATCAATTTTTAGGAATATGAGTGGAAGCATCATCATCTGTGTAGACACTGAGTGCTTTAGTTACTCTTTACTATCTCAAGATCAACTATCACTACTTAGCTCTCTTGTTACTACTTTAAAAATTAAAAAAGTTCTTTTTAGTATGCATCCCAATAATGCACTTGGTCCTAACGGTTTCAATGCTTCATTTTTTCAAAAAACTTGAAACTTAGTGAGAATTAAGTTGTCAATATAGTAAAAAGGAATTTTCTACACTAAAGGATAAATGCTCAAGGAATTAAACAAGATATTCCTTTGTCTTATCCCTAAAACTTCTAATCCCTCATCCTTCCAATATTATAGACCAATACCATGTTACAACACTATTTAGAAGATCATCTTAAAGATCGTAGCCTCAAATACGAGTGTGTTCATAGTCATGTAACTCTCTAAGACTTCAAAATAACATGTTTTACCTGAAATATGGCTATGATGAAGTACATCCATGTACTTCTCTTATAACTTCATAACTTGATCAAAACAACTCCAAATCATCCTAAACTTATTCAAATTCATTCCTTTTTCTCCAAATAAGTGAATTATGACCAAAAGATAATATAAATGATTTAAGTAATAGAAACAATAAAAACACTCAAATAAAAAAGTAAAATGCATTAAATATAAACTTAAAAATATTAACATTTAAGCATTTATCGAATCCCCCCCCCCCTCCATTTAAGCATTTGTTTATCTTTACACAAATCAATTTTATTACTCTTAACTTAATAAGAAACAACTTTAGGAAAACATTAAACACGTCAAAGATATATATCAAGATTTTCCATTATTCATTTAATTACAAAGTTCATTGAATTGTTAAATACTTAGTTACTTGTATCAAATTATAAATGAATTCAATTCACTTTATAATTCTGCTAATTTTAACTTAATTTTCACTATTCCACTTAATTCATAAAGTAAACATACATGAGAAAAATACTAGAACCTTTAAATATTTTCGTACCCCTTATTAAAAACAAAACATTAAATTTAAACAATATAGAAGCATTTAGATGATTGTTTGAAAAGTTACCTAACCTTTTTTCATGAGAGTAAACACCTTGTCATGAATACTTTCAATTACTCAACTAGGTCACGATCTTAAATGGCTATTAACCCGACTCTTTAACTTTAACCTTTTTATTAGTACAAAGATAAAAGAGTGAAATTATTTATTCTCGTTTATTCACATACTAATATTTTTCTTTCTTTTTATTTTATTTTTATTTATATATAAATAATGAAAATGCTTTAAAATAACACACATTTAACTTAATGCATGTATAAATTACACACAAAGTATTATAATGCAAATAATATATCCATTCTTAAAATCAATGAATAAATTGAAATCAACTTAATCATCAAAACTTATAACTATTTGCCTAAAAAATCAAATCAAATTCAAGACCAAAATCATAATGAATCATCTTGATCAATATCTTATTTTAGAAAAAATTTTCGAATTATTCATTATTAAGCTAATTTTAACAAAATTGGCTAGCTTAACTACTTAATCGCTCCCCGACACTTAGGCTATATATTGTACTCAATGTACAAAACATCAAAGAATACTGAAAATATGAAAATAATGGAGGTAAGGATAACTAGTACTCCTATTATAGCAAAAGAGTTATTAACATCCATTTAATGATGGTGAAATCTTTTCTAATCTAAATTATATGAGTGATGTTGCTTTCATGGCTTATGAAACTCTATCAATTCTCAAGTAACCAAATTAGATCCAAAAGAATAAAGCGATGGAAACAAATTAAACTAATAACAAAAATCCTATAAACTACTCAATCAAAACAAGAAAACCTAATTAATTTTTAAGAAATACATAATTCATTCAAAGAATAATTTCAAGTGTACATCGTTATCTAGCTTACAATCAACATTAAATCAATGTATATGCTACGTTAAGTAACACCTTAAGTCATCTTGTTTAATACAAGAACCAAAATATATTTGAGGCTCATGTGTTGCTTATGTAATAAGGAACATTAACTTTGCTTTGACCATTGGTTCCAATCCTTACTTCATGCAAGAGTTATTATTTCATTATTAAAAATTAGTTTTCTCCACTCACCATCTTCTGACTCATGTTGTTTCTATTTGTGTGCTAGCCTATAGCTATTTTGTTGACTTCGTGTAAACTTCACCTTAATACAAAGGAAGTTGCCTATTTATGTTGTATAACAAATGTATTCATTGCTAGTTATCAAGTGCTTTGCTGATAATTTTATGTTTTTTTTGGTAGAAACTGATGTGCATTCTAATTTTGATCATAATGCTCAACATGGTACCCTTTATAGTAAGTGAAAGGGAGTTGAAGATTCTATTGTTTCTCTCAGACTAAATGCTAGCAACAAGGTAAGCTAATTCAATATAAATTATCCATCTATCTCCTTCTTATATGTGAGTGGGTAGTATACTCCATTTTGTTATTATTGACCAGGATGTAGGTGGATAATATATCGCACAAAACCATTATAAATCTCTAAATTTTGTTAGAATAAGGACATAGGAAGAAGAGGTGATCGTGAGATTCACCATGGTTCCTACAAAGAATGCACTAGTTAGGATGTGCTGGAATTTAACCCTATCCAACATAGATAACCTTAATTTCAAAGCTTTCCATAGTATATGTGAATCTTAAAATTGTGATTCTTACGCCATACTACCTGGTGCCATTTGACTAAAGGTTGCTCCAAATAGTAAATAAGCCTGGTTGAATGATTAGGGAAACATTTAGAGGCCTCCAACTTCTGCTAAACCTTGTTTACATGCCTTTCCAAGTTGAATATAAATAGAAATTGAACTACATTTGATGATGAATTTATGTTAGAGCACTATTTTATAATGCTTAGACCGTAAGCTACATTAGCATCCTATCTGATAAAGCTTTTGAATCCCTCTAACTCAAGAATATAATAGAGAGTACCATATGGGGATCATGGATCAAACCAGAAGTTAAAGGATTCCCCATTATCAACTTGGTATACACACTATTATTTCATATTGTCTCTAGTTTTTCTAATGAATTTTATCAATATTAAGGAATTTCTAGGGATTTTGAAGTTCCATAAGGATTTCTCTTTGATGTAACATGCATTCACCCACCTAACCCACAAAGACTATTTATCTTGAATCAGCCTCTAGGACTTTTTAGTAAGAAGGGTCTGGTTCATTAGTTTAGCAGCCACAATGCCTAGTCCTCTTTGTTCTTATGGTAGACATATTTTAGACTGCTTCACTCTATCCCTATAGATTCTAGCTTGTGACGAGAACATAGAAAAATTTTAAGGATTCTGTTTATGTTTTTATTGACGCATCTGGGGAAAACTAGATGGGATCCTAAGTATACAGCTATAGACGATATGACTGATTTGATTATCTGACATCTGTCTATAACAGATAGCTCTCTGTGACTCTAGCTGTTGATTATGTTAAGGATCTTATCAATCATAGGTTTATAGTCTCCCTGGGTAGGACTAGTTGAGAAGATAGGGATGCCTAGAAGCTAGTAATGGTTTAATGTTGTTTGCACTTCTAGATATGGTAGTAGCACTCTTATCACTGTTGATAGATAGGCAACACTTCTATTAAACATCTTAAGGGTTGTATTGGGGGATGAAATTGAGTTAGTATCTGCCCTAGAGAAAAGAAACAAATCATCAGCAAAACTTATGCTTATGATCTTTAGCTTCTTGCATTTGCCAAGGCTTGGATTCCTCACAACCACCCTAACTAATAGCCTATTGAGAACTTCCATTAGCAATGAAAATATGTAAGGGAAAAGTGGATCCTCTAATTTGGTTCCTATCACAACCTTAATTAGTTTTAATGGCTCACCATTAACAAGGATATTAAAAGATACAGTGCTTACACATTGTTGTATCCACGCTGTGAAGAGTGGTGGAAATCCATAAGCATGCAATACATTAATTAAAAAGAACTAATCCACCTTATCATAAGCTTTTGGAAATCAAATTTCATGGCATAATTCTTATGACCTCCTTTCCTTATGTAATGTTTAAGAAGCTCTTGCATAATGGATATATTATCACTAATAGATCTACTAAGTATGTAGACCCTTTGCTTATAATCAATGTGATTTGGGAGTATAGCCTTCAATCTCTTTGACAACACTTCAGAGTTAATTTTGTAGATTATGTTGCAAAAGGCTACATGTTAAAATTCATCAAATTTTGTTGTATTTTTCCCTTAGGGTGTAGTGTGATCAAGGTCCTGTTGATTTCTTTCATCAACTTGCCCTTGTTGAAGAATTAAAATGTTGGCTTCACTACAAATTTATTAATGATGTGCCATGTTTTGAGAAAGAAATTGGCATTGAATCCTTCCAGATCGGGAGCCTTCTTTATATGAAAGGATCTAAGGGCTTTGTTAATCTCCTAAACAAATATAAGTTTAGAAAGAAACTTGGTCTTTTGAGGAGACAACTAGTCCTGGATGATATCCTATAGCAATTTTGGTGAAAAGTGATAGTTGGAAGTAGAATTCAAAAGATTGTAGATGTGCTCCTTAACTACTTTAATAATGTTAGATTAGGATGTTAGGATGGTACCTGAATGAAAAATGGATACAGTCCTATTAATGGCTTGCTTGGAGCTAATTGTTGTAGGAAAAAGCAGAGTTCTTATCTCCATGTTACAACCAAGTCACTTTAAATCTTTGTTTCATCAAGGAGTGATGAAAGGTCAAGGCTTGGGATAGATTTTACAAAGCTTTTTTCTCCTAAGTTTTGAGATAACTGAAAGCAAGGCCACTGTAGACTTTTGATTGGATTTGATCCAATGCCTTTTTTACTATAGTGATGAAGTGGTGAGTGTTGCCTATGTTTTTCTTGTGAAATTGTTTGTTTTCCTTTTTGATTCTTTGAAGCTTCTGTATGAGAATGAATTGCTTAGTGCCTTTAATATGATGATTTTACCCTTTTTCCACCACTATATGAAAGCCTAATATTAGTAAGGAAATTATTGAATCTGAAAGGGGTATTGGTAGTTTTTCTAGCTCTATTTAAGGAGACAAATATAAGGGAGTGGTTAAAGAGCTTTGTGTTAGGGAAGGTATCTTGGGTTTAAGGAAATTCTTAAATCCCCTCTAACTTCTACCTAGTTTCCTTTTAATGAATGTACTCTCTTCCTATTTATTACTCTAAGTGAAGAAGTTCCCTCCATAAGGGAGATTAGTCACTTAAATGTCATTAAGGCAATTCTTTTGATCTTTATATAAGGTTTTGTACGCAATTATATCTTTTGATTACTCAGTATAGATTTGTCTCATTGAAGCCACCTAATAAAAGATATAGATCCCTTACTAAAGTGGAAATGTTTTTAAATTTAAACTATTGAGCAGTTCTTTGAAATTAATACTTATAAGCATAGATGAAGGATAGATGGATGTTAACATTAAAATCCAGCAAATGAACCCATAAGTGGATGATATGGTCTTGAATTATGGAACTGAAGATTGAATTCCTTATCTCACTATATACCACTAGTATTCTCCTATTGGGATGTGCATCATAGTTTTGTGTTAACTTCCACTAACTTAGTAAAAATCTCATAACATTATAGTTTCATTGCCTAACTTGAGATTCTTAAATACCTAGTCGGATATGCTTATTCTCCCGTATGAAATCTTTTAACAAAAGTTTTTTCTCAGGGGACTTAAGACCACTGACATTCCATGTTGAGACAATCATAAGGTTTGGTCTTTAGGTAGAAACCTTTTCCTTCTGCTGAACCTTCTCCTACTAGTAGATATGAAGCATATTTCTTCATTTTTACAGATGATAGTGTTTAAACCTACCTTAGTGGGAGTGCTAGTGGTATTGCTATCAACTGCTACTTCTTAAAAGTTTTTATTACTTTTTGGCAATTCGTTATCATTTATGTTAATTTCTCCACCATGATCTACTACTATGGTATGTTAAATATTGTTGAATTCCTTTTCTGTTACTTTTTCATTCTGAATTTGTATACTATTAGCATATCTCAAATCTTGGGAGAAATCAGACTTGAATAATCTACCTTTGGTTGTCTAGTAATTGTCCAATAATCCAAAGGTATGTTATGAATGCACATCCATATAGGAATATTGGATTGCTTGATCTCTTCACAATTTATTCCTGGCCTCTAATTTTGTAGAAGCAATTGCTTATTTTTCACATGCCAAAGGCTAGCGTTTGATTTACTGTGAAATATAAAGAGGAAGATGTATTGATCATTTACAAGCATGTCTTTGAATCCTAAATATTTTCAATTATTCATTGCCAGGCTTTCATAGAAAGCAAGGAGATTCTACTATATAAAAAGAATCAAATTAAGGTTTCATTCTAGAGCTCAGCATCTGCTTTTAATGCTGCTAAAGGTAGTGTAACTATTTGAGACTTAGGGGATCGTAGGAGAGTTTGAAATATGGATCTGAATCCCCAATGGCTTAAGGACATGGTCTTTTTTCCATGTAGGTTCAGAGTTGATAGCTATAAATCTAGGGCAAGAGTGGGGATGGGAGAGGAGGTAGGTGAGGGTGGAGAGAATGTTGGTATAGGAGGACAATCAGTAGATGAATTGAAGCTTTCACTAAGCTTTAGAGCCTAAACCTTAGAAGGTAATACTAGAAAATCCTTAAACAAGCACCGCTCAAGGTTTGTAACCTTTCTTACAGGGTATATGATGGAGAACTGTACACAAAAGTTCCTAAATTAGCTTCTAAGAATAGTAAATTGTGATGAAGGGAAAGTGGAAAATTACAAAGTAGTCCTTGGAGTTGTCTAAAGGAAGGGAGCAAGGAAGTGCAAAAAGTAAGTAGGGGAGAGAAGAGAAGATGACACGAGGAGAAGACAGGAAGGAAATGTGATAGCCTGTCGCTAACTACCAAATAATAAATTCCTAACTACCAAATCATACGGTAAATGGTAAGCTCGGGTCGAACCACAGAGAGCTCAAATGCAAATGCTATTTCAAATGTTTCAAACAAAAGAAAACAACACATCCTGAAATGATGAAACGAGATAGTTAAGATGCAAAGAACGTAAACAAAAAGACAAACACAAAGTGAATTTAGAAAGTACTAATAACAATGGTAAAGAAGTGGGTTGGAGATATCTTCAGGATTCCATGATGTTTATTGATCCTTGAATCTAAAGAAAAGGAACTCTCATCTTGGTATTATCCTCTAGATTCGATTAAGCTTTTGAACCCTTAATTTCCTTAAAATAGGCAAAACTAATAAGCTCTAAAAATGCCCCGATCCCTACTATAACCTAAAATAAGCTCTCTAAGTCTAATAGTGTAAATGCATTAGGTACTAAGAAACAACTAACTTAAGCCACCTACTCATAAGCTTGGAAGGTGTAACTTAAAGGTATGGGATCCTAGATTAGTTGATTAAGTACCTTAACAAATTTAATTAACCTATTGCTACTTCCGGGAATCACTATAGACTATTACATATCACACGCTGATTCCTAGCATTCGAATTAGAAAGTTACCTAAAGGGTGATCAAGCCGATAAGCAATTCCTAATTCATGACATTTATCCTAACTCCCAAACCAACCTAGACCTATAAGCACCAATTTAAGACAAATTCAACTCCATTCTCACAATTTCCATCCCTTCATCGTTACAATATGTCCAAACCCTTAAGTATTCTAACCACACATGTTCATATTAAGCACAAAAGATATTAAATAAACAAAACCCATACTTAATTAAATAAAACCAAGGTTGGAAATTATAAAGGAAGTGATAAAAAGTGAAATTCAACACTAACTTAATAGAAATCAAAACTCTTTATGCTAGAAAATAACTAATCATAACCCAAATTACAAAATCTAAACTAATTGCATTAAAATAAAACTTCCAGCACACATAACTTACACAAAAACTCAAATTAATTAATCATGAATCTAAGAACATGCATAAATCCTAACTATTAAGCACAAATTAATCCAAAGCATCACAAATAAGGAAAAACCCATAACATAAACCATTAAACGTTCAAATACCCAACAAGTTCAGATCTGAAAAAGCATATAAATAAGCTCAAACAACTAAGATTAAAGATAGAAAATTGAAGGAATAAACATTCATTGATATAACATAAAAGTTCCTCATAAAAT
Source organism: Erythroxylum baracoense (assembly GCA_025629805.1). Lineage (NCBI taxonomy): Eukaryota > Viridiplantae > Streptophyta > Magnoliopsida > Malpighiales > Erythroxylaceae > Erythroxylum > Erythroxylum baracoense. The sequence goes on along the minus strand of JAOTAY010072374.1, from coordinate 536 downwards.
TCATAAAGTTCAACTATAAAATCCATCAAACATTCATTTTAACATTCTACAACATGTAAAACTATGATTAACATGAAGAAAGTTGTAAACTAATGGAATGAATATAAAAATAAAGCATTGAAACTGAAAGAGAATAGCTAAGCTTATGGAAAATAACAAAAACTTCTCTGATGGTTCCTCCTCTCTTCTTAGAGCTTTCCAAAAATGGCAAAATTTGAGAGTCCTTCTCTTTTCTTGGAGTTTTTCTAAAAAAGACAGATTGGAGGCTTGGCTTTTTAGGTCCTTTCTCTTTCTTTTTATAGTATTTCCCATTTAAGGTAAACCCTTAGGTTTTTCAAGCCTAAAAACTCCCTCGAAAACTTGAATCCAGAAGCAACCCTTGTCTGTCTGCACGCATGCCATGATCGTGGCCCTTACTGTCCGTATGGTTGCTGTCTCTGGTTTATGGAGACGGAACGAAACAGAAATTTGGAGACGGAACGAAACAAAAACTGGAGACAGTGAGCTGTTTGGTTGTGATGGACAGAACAGAAACA
>JAOTAY010072363.1:0-16992 GCA_025629805.1 Erythroxylum baracoense | reverse complement strand
CTGAGTAAGGTTGGATGCCGCGGTATGTCCCGCAAACACACGCCGCCGACCTAAGGGCGGGGTGTGGGGTCCAACACCCTAAGTCAAACTCGGGTCGAAACTGTCTAAAAAATTACTCAAAGTTTGAGTTTTCATGTCAGCTCGATGCAGGGCACGATCGTGGCCTTACCTGCCACGATCATGACCGGCACTTTTTCCTTTTTGTCATGAAAATGGCCATTAGTGTATGATCGTGGCCTGGCTGCCTCTGTGTTTTCCTCTTCTATCATAATCATGGTTGTTGTGCATGATCATGGCCTGTATGTTTTAAAAAATCTTTAAATCGTCATCGTTCTTCCCTATTTACCCTGTAACACTAACACACACATCAAGGTACCTAAAACATATACAATTTAAGCTCAAAGATTTAAACTAACCCATAAACACTTAAACACAAAAAATAATCAAATTAAACCCTAAATGCATACTAAACACTTAATTTAACATAAAATGCATAACAAATTAGACCCTAAAATATCATATAAAACACTACTATCAGAGAGCTACAAGTTGTTATAACCAAACCCATTCCTAACTTAATAGCTAATTATATGTTATGATTCTCCCACACTTGTTCAAGAAATTATTCCTTAAACCCAGTTATACCATTTCAAATGCTCAGTGCAATGAAAAGGATAAATAATCAAGGTTATGGCTCATATTTTGGGTTTAAGGAAAGAAAAGTTTTCATGATAAGATCAAAGGGGTGTACTAAGGGTAAAATTATGGTGACTTTTTTTTAAAAAGGGTAAATCCTAATTGCCTTCCACATTTCAATGTTTGCATAAGATTTTATGATCTCAAATGATATCAACAAGCAAGTTCTAAAGTTCCTTAATCTTCAAATAGCACTCTCAACAAAGAACACTTGATTTTAGTGTTTAATATTTCAACAAACATCAAAATCTCACCAAAGAAAATGTCATTCATCCATCACAACAAGTTAATGTCCTTTAAATCAAAATTCAAGTCAATCAGCCTAAGAATGCAAGTATGCTTATTCACTCATATTATAAATTTCTAATCTTGATAAAGTTTTCTTCATGCCCATACATCTCTAACTATTAATTGAAAAAAATAAACAAAAAATCCTTTTTTATTATCTAAAAAAATAATTAAACTACTACCCCCACCTCTGCACTTAAATATCATATTATCCTCAACGTGACAAGAAAATAGAAGAGGGAACTAAGATGAAAAAAATCACATAAGGATAAAAAATTAAGGCTACAAGAAATTAAACTAACAAGTAATAAAAAGGAAAAGGATAGAAATATCATACTAAGGTGGGGGTGGCAACTGTCTGAAGCAGGCATTCAAATTGGCGATGAAGTTCCTAATCTCCTGCCACATTAGCCTCAATGTTATAGATCCTCTCATTTGCTTACCTTTCAAAGGCTTTAGATTGGGTTACATGCTCGATGAATTGGGCCTAGAATGCAATAAATTGAGTTACCAATGACTGGTAATCCTCGAAGCAATTGGAGCATTATGATGCATTGGTTCTGGTAGTGGAACATCATCTTCTTATTTAACTTCAACTTTCGCAACTCGAGCTTACATACTACTCGAAGCTTCCTCCTTGTCGTCATCGATAAGAACACATTGATCTCCATGCTACCTGACAACTTTCATAGATACCAAGGAGTCTAAATTGAGACTCAAATTTCCTATAACTAGCTTCATTAATGTTCTAGTTAGTAAGTAGAGATATTCTGCAATTTTAATCATGAATGCTCTGACTACTATTTTTCCTAAATTTATGTTAACCACGTCAATTAAATGTGCACTTAATCATATCACTGCATTAAAAGGCTTCGTATGCACCATACACCACAAAATAAATAATTTATCTTTATAAACTGACCCATTGCTATCTCCTCTATCAAATATTGTAAAAGCTAAAAATCTAAGGATATAATGAAGGGCAAGGTCCACCAGGACAGATGGTTTGGATCGAATCAGAGAAAAAAACTCTTCTACAATTGGTTATTTGGGTCCAAAATTCATTAGCCATAAAATCCTGACGATAACCACATAAATCATCATTTGGAAATCCAAAAATAGCATTAAGCACATCCAAAGTGATTACATGAGGTTTATTCATCATTTGAAATTTTATATTACCCACTGTATTCTTAGCAGTAGTTTCATTAGCTACTTCCAAAGTAGTGAGAAACTCTATGGCCAATTCCACATATGAATTTTTCTTAAACTCAGAAAATTTGGGAAATTTATCCCAACCTGCATTTTGAAATAATTCATAAACCCTATCAACTATTCCTTACTCAACAATTGCCCCAAAATCTACAAATCTGTTAGAAATAATTTGGCAGTTTTTAACAATTATATACCTTTGTTTATGCTCTTTGTTTTGAAAATTTAAGGACAGGATACTTAAATTTGGCATCTATTCATCACGTGGTTAAGAAGATGAAGCCCATGGGTATCTCATCCTTCAACCCATAGTTGTCTGTGATATGTGTTTAATTTGTTACGAATTTATTCCATAAAATATAGTGTTTAATGATATGAAATGTTTAAGATAATCACTTTAGTTTATAGTTAGTTTTAGGTGCAATTCAGAAGCGAAAAACTTAAAGTGAGTTAAAAGCACTATATTTGAGTTGTCTTCTTGAGAATTACACTCAGTTGTCTTAATGAAGCAAAAAGAAGAATGATTAGAGTAAGAGGAGACAAGGAAATGCATAAACATGATGAATTACTATTGAAAACATAAAGAGGCAGAATGCAAGACATGACTCACAGCTAGCATCAATTTGTTATGGTCATGAAACACCTCTCACGGTCATGAAAATTGTGTCATGGGCATGAGATAACTCTAATGCCTATGACACAACTTGCATGGGTGTGACATGAAGTGTCACACTTCATGTCACGCCCATACAACATGTCTCGTGACTGTGAGAAGTGCCCAGCTACCAAACCTACTAATTTTTAAGTAAAAAAATATTATGTATCCATCAAAAATGGATATGAATCATTTAAGGAAATGTTTTAAGGGTTTCAAGAGGATAAAGAGAGGTAAAGGTCAACACCCTTGGAGACCAATGTAGGGATAGGCTTCTTGATGTTGATTCAGAGATGATATTGACACCGAAGAAACCAATAAAGCATTTCTCTCATTGTTTATTGTTTTTCTCTTAGGGATTGATTATATTATCCTATATTTAATATTTGGATGTTATGTGAGAATGATTAAATGCTCTATTAGATTGTTGTTATATAAGAATCCATTGCTAGAATTTCAATATAATTAGTAATTGTTATGTTGAGATTCATTTATGGCGACTAATGGTTTTTAATCATTAAGGATAACATAACCTAGGTTAAAATCATTTTCATCATTTTTATGTTGCTTGATTTAATTTGCTTTTATTAGTTTCATTTTATTTTCTTATTTGAAAACCAAAACCAAACCCCATATAACCTAAACACCAATTATTTTTACTTAAAAAACTTTACACACACTCTTTGTGGGATCAACCTAGACTCACCACTATTATAGTTATAGGTCTAGTTATTTTGAGTAGTGTTACGACATGCTATGACAATTTTGGGATTGTTATTGGGCAGTGCAATGTTTTAGTATTAGCTTTTGATTTTAATTGGTGTTTTGTATATGCTTGTTCATAATTATTTTTACATTTATTTATTGATCTTTTCACTTATTGTTTAGTGTCTATGTGTTAAAAAAAGAAAAAATTTAAAATTACCTGGATAGAAGTAATTTTTTCTATAACTTATATTCCCAATCTTATAAACATGCTTGGAGTGCTCATAAAAACTTTAGTTACGGATGGGATAATCAACATAATTACTTCTTTGATAGTATGTAGGACATATAGTAATTCCCCAATAGACCTGAAGCTTCTTATCACAAATGAGGTACAACTCTGGAAGAATTGCTTAATCTTATAATGACCAAAAATACTCAACTTCATCATGGTATTCAACAGACTGTACATCAGTTCTAGGAGGATATGATACAATTCCACCTAGATATAATGTCTAGATTCTAGGACGTGGCAGGCCAGATGGGTCAAATGATGGAAACTCTTAATTGCCTAGCATCACAAAGTAAAGAAGAGCAACCTTATCAACCTAGGGTAAACCTAAGGGATGTTAGTTTAGGGACGTTAAAGAGTGTAGAGGAGCTTAAGAATCTTGAGAGAACTATTCATGGAATTGCTTATGTCGAAGAAGTGAATAAGGCGCTCGAAGTAGAAAAGGATACATCTTTTAGCTCAAAGGTAAATACTGAGTTTTGAATTGTTTTTAATACTAACTCTTTAACTTTACCTAGTAGGTTAGAGAAATTGAACAAGGAGGAAAAAGGTAAAGAGAAATTCGAGATATTCCAATAGTGTAGGAACTCAGTAGAGACTAAGAATTAGAGGATAGGGAAGATGTTGAATGTGAATGGTTATCAACTAGGGCCCTATCCTAAAGAAACTCAAGTGGAGGAAGCACACGCGACACCTGAAGATCATAACTTTGTCACGTGATAAGGAAAACAAGGAGTCGAGCTAATGACACTAAATAAAGGCATTGATTGGGAGGAAACCTAAGTGAAGTTAAGTTTTTAAGTTTGGGAGGCAACCCAATGACACTAAACAAGGCCAATGTGTGTTTTTAAGTTTTCCTTACTTTTCTTTTATAGTTTTCATCTAAATGAGAGAGAATAAAAAAACAAACAAACATTTTCTCTTTTATTGCTTTTAGGACTATATAGTCATAATTAGAGTGTGAATTGAATAGAAAAATCTATGGCAACTAATAGTTGTGATTTTCATTATGTTTTAACGTTTAATTTGTTAGGTATTTAGTGTTAATTTGAGTGTTTATTATGTATTTAGGTTTTAATTGTGTTAGTTTATGTGTTTAAGTGTTTTTTATGGGTTAGTATGAGTCTTTAAGCTTAAATGATATATTTTTAAGGTACCTTATTGCGTTTGTTAGTGTTTCAAGGTAAATGGCAAAGAACGGAGAAGTTTTAAAGAGTTTCAGGTCAAAACCATGGCTTACAATTGTGGCACAATAGGCCAGGATATGATCGTGACAGAAAGAGACGAGCTGACAAGACCCAATCCACGATCATGCACTTTGGGCTATGATCATGACAGAGAGGGTTAGGTGCTGGCCATGATTATGATAGGCAAGGCCACGATCGTGGCCTGTGTCAAGCTAATGCCAAAACTTAAGTTTCGCAAGGCTTTTTTGACCGTTTTGACCTCGAATTAACCCTAAACTTCCAAAGTATAAAGATAGCATTAAGAGCCTAAAATAGCCAAAAAAAGAGCCTAAAAAAGAAACTCTAACAGAGAACTTTGAGAGATCGAGAAAGAAACAAAGGAAGAGAGAAGAGGAAGATGACATAGACACGACGTGCTTCCTAGATTAAGAAGCTTTCTGAAGTCATGACCTCCCATCATCTTGTCGAGTTTTGTTCCTAAGTATTTCAGTTTTATTCAATTATAGAATTGGGATATATAGTTGATTATAGACTTGCATTGTGGCTGATGTTCTGGACTCAACTTTGGATTATTATTGTTGATTTAACGAAATCTGATTGTTTTATATGTTTATCGAATTAATTGTGATTTATTCTATACTTTATATCTCAATAATAAACTGAGAGGGTGAATTGAGAGAAAATGATTAATTTGGGCTAACAAGAGTTAGGTAAATTAATCAATTCAGAATTAAATCAAGTTGGTAAATCTTGTGTAAAGAGAACATATTTAGGTTTCCAATTTTTATTAGAGAACTTAAAGAACTAATTAGGTTTTAGATAGATTAGTAATTGAGAGTTTACAACTTCTAATAATCTGATATGTGTTTATGCTTTAGGGTTCAATTATAACCTGAGAGAGAGTAATTAACCTTAGGATCATCTAGAACCATTAATTTGGTAAATCATAATAGGTTAGGTTGATATTAAGGATAAATAATTTTACCTTTCCCTCTTTCGGTAAACTCATTAGGTGAAATTTGAGGGTGTGTGATCATTGCTCAACAATTTGATAAATTTCCATTAATTGTTATTTAAAGCTGTTAATCATCATCGCGACTATTTTTAATTAAGTGTTAATTGTCAATTATTGTTTTATTAGTTGATTTGGTTATTTGATTTAGATAGTCTTCGTATGAAAATTTATTATTTGTTAAATATTTGTTTAGTAGATTTTGATCTTAGATTTTAGGAGTAGATTAACCCTCCTCATGGGATCGATACCTTAGGTGCTATATGAATAACCCGTGCGCCTGCAGAAATATGGTTATAAATATTAAAACATTTTCATAGTGTAACACCCTAATCAAGTTTTTTTGGCACCATTGCCTTGGAGGCGATAGTTTAGTTCTATAGTTTAAGGTGTTAGATCAGTTTTTAATTTTTGTTTTTGTTTCTTTCATTTCATTTCATAAATCGTACTAATATATGAACACAAGAGCAACAAAAGGTTCGAGTCGTGTAGTTGAGACATTAGATTTAGATATTACTCGACTAGAACGAACCCTTATAAAGGTTCAGCGAGAAGAAGATAAAGGGATTGGAAAATTGACAATGGCCAAGGAATTCCAACAGAGCACGAACCATGGAGTAAACTAAGGCTGACAACAAAGGACCTTAATGGACTTCATGAGGTTGGAGTTCAATGCGTAAAACCAAGAAGCAGCTAGGCCGCCTGTTTAAGTAGCCTCATTCGAGATAAAACTTACACTCCTCAATACGTTTTAGTAGAATGTGCAATTCTATGGAATAGCGAATAAGGATCCCATCGCAGATATCGTGAATTTCCTCCAAATCTGTGATAATTTTTGGTGTCATCAGATGTCAGAGGACGCTGTTAGAATTAGGTTGTTTCCTTTCACTCTTAGAGATAGAGCGAAGGTTTGGTATCACTCACTGAGGCCATTCAACATCACGACAGGACCAGCCTATGCGTGCCTTTTTAGACAAGTATTTCCCGTTGACCAAGAGCACTAAGATAGTTAAGGAAATCACTAATTTCCAATAAGGTGACGGGGAGTCAAATTAGAAAGTGTGGGAAAGCTCTAAGCATCTGCAAAGGAATTTCCCACACCATAACCTACCAAAGGAGTTCCTTTTCCAAACCTTCTACTATGGAGTGAACCTACCAACTAGAGGCATGGTTGATGCAGCTCGAGAGGATCCTTGATGCGAAAGATTGTTGATGAAGAAAAAGAGTTGATAGAGGAAATGGTAAGTAATAGTTGCTTACGAACAAATGAGCAGGGGAGGCCATCGGCTACTTTCAAAATGTAGAAGGGAATTGTCGCAGGCAATCAAATGATAGAGATGCAAGAGAAGATTGACAACTTAACGTGACAACTAAAGAATATGAAGGCATCATCCTTAGCTTAGGTGAAGGTCGCACAGTTAAAGTGTAAGCTCTGTGGCCAGATAGACTTTGATACTGTGGAGTGTTATTTGATAAAGGAGGATAGTCAGAAGCAAGTGAATTTGATGGGGGCACAATATGGACATCTAAGGGTAATAATCCCTACTCCAACACTTACAACCATGGGTGGAAGAATCACCCTAACTTCTCTTAGTCAAACAACAATGGAGGACAATTCAGGCCTCAAGGGCAATCGAGTTTCCAAAAAGATAAAGCGAGCTCGATGGAATCAAAGTTGGATAAAATTTTAGATAAGCTTGGAACTTTAGACAATGCATAAAAAAGATGGAAGATAAATTTGAGTAAGTCACTAAGAACCATGCTTCCTCCATTCATAATCTAGAAGCCAAATGAATCAATTGTCCAATGCCTTTTCTATACAAAATTTGGGAAATATTCCTAGCACTTTAGGAACAAAATCCAGGGAGCAAATAAAAGCTATTACACTTTGAAGCAGGAAGAAACTTGAACCACCCACAAGAGCAATAGAGGACGTCCAGCCAGTTGAGAAAAATCAAGAAAAGGAGAAATAAGCAGACATGAGCGAATACCCTCCTTATTGCAAAGAAGCAGACATAAGCGAATACCCTCCTTATTGCACCTCCACCATATCAACCCAAGGTTCCTTTTCCTCAACAACTAAAAAAGAAGAAGTTAGATGAACAATTTACAAAGTTCGTTAAGAAGTTACGGGCACTACAGATTAATCTCTCCTTTGTTGAGGCATTGGAACACATGCCTAAATATGTAAGATTTCTAAAGGAAATATTATCAAAGAAGCGTACTTGGGAAGATAATTAAACAGTAGCTCTAACTAGAACTTGTAGCCCAATAGTCACCAGTCAAATGCCTTCGAAATTGAAAGATTTAGGAAGTTTCACAATACCTTTTGTGGTTAGTGAAGTTGAATTTATAAAGTGTTTATATGATTTTGGAGCCAGCATCAATCTTATGATGTTGTCAATATTCAAAAAGTTAGGGCTGGGAGAGGTCGAGCCAACATCAATGTTAATTCAACTGTTGATCAATCCATTAAAAGGTCATTTGGAATACTGGAAGATGTTTTAATGCAAGTGGATAAGTGCATTACTCTAGTGGTTTTTTTAGTTCTAGATTTTAAAGAAGATAAGAACTGCCCACTGATCTTTGGTCGACCATTTATGAACGCAAGAAATGTCATAATTGATGTTAACAAAAGGAAATTAACAGTTTGAATAGGTGAAGATAAGGTCAAATTCAATATAAATAAGGCCTTAAAAAATCTAATAACCAGTGGTGCATGCATGAAAGTTGAAATTATGTATCAAAATTTACAAGTACAAGTTGAGAGTTGCATAATAGAAGTGCAGTCATTAAAAGCAGAGGTTGACAAAGATTATTAGAATCTTGAATCTAAAGGAGATGGTAAGATGGAGGAGGCAAATGTTTAAGAGTAGTAAGACAAATTAGTTAGGACTGAAGCACCCACACCACCATCTTTAGAGAAACCTTCGATATTAGAGCTTAAGCTTTTACCTACATAACTCAAGTATACCTTCTTTGGTGGAGGTTAAATGATACCAGTAATAATTTCCAACCAATTGAATGAAAAATAAGAAAGTAAGGCGGTGGAAGTTATTAAGAAGTGGATAAAAGCCATTGGATGGCATATTGTTGACATTCGAGGAATAAGCCTGAATGTCTGAATGCATCGAATAAACTTAGAGGAAGGATATGGAATGGTGAGGGAGCATCAACGGGGTCTAAACCCTAACATGAAGGAGATGGTCAAGGAAGAGATCATAAAACACCTAAATGTAGGGATGATTTATCCCATATCGGATATTGAATGAGTTAGCCCAGTATAATGTATACCTAAAAAGGAAGGAATAACAGTGATAGAGACTGAAAGTGGAGAAGTAATTTCAACAAGAACAGCCACAGGATGGAGAGTATGTATAAACTATTGCAAACTCAACTCAGTGACTAAGAAAGATCACTTTTCTCTCCCATTTATAGACCAGATGATAGAAAGGGTAGCTGGCCATTCATTTTATTGCTTTTTAGATGGATACTCGGGCTATAATCAGATATTTGTCTACCTTAATGATCAAGAGAATACCACATTCACTTGCTCTTATAATACCTTCACGTACAGATGAATGCCTTTCAGACTTTGCAATGCTTCAGCCACATTTCAGAGATGCACAATGTTGATCTTTGTAGAGATGCATAAAAGATATAATGGAGGTGTTTATGGATGATTTTTCAATCTTTGAAGGTTCTTTTGACATATGTTTAGCTAATTTGGACATAGTTCATCAAAGATGTTAATAATCAAATTTGGTGTTGAATTGGGAGAAATTTCATTTTATGGTACAACAAGGGATAGTGCTAGGGCATAAAATCTCATATAAAGGATTCAAAGTTGACAGACCAAAGATAGATGTAATAAAGAAACTCCCACCACCAAGCAATGATAAAGGTGGGCGAGGATTCTTAGGTCATGCAAGATTCTATCATCAATTCATCAAAGATTTCTCACAAATTGCAAGATTTTTAACAAACTTTTTAGTCAAGGTTGTGCCCTTCATGTCTGATGATAAGTGTATGTCTGCATTCAACACTTTAAAGAAGGAATTAATATAAGCACCAATTTTATCACCACTAGACTGGACACTCCTGCTCGAAGTTATATATGATGCAAGTGACTAAGCTATAGGTTATGTTTTGTGCCAAAGGAAAGATAAGAAGCTGCATGCAATTTACTATACTAGTAAGATTCTTGTAGGACCACAACTGAATTATACCATCATAGAGAAGGAAATACTTATAGTAGTGTACGCATGTGATAAGTTTCGACAATATCATTTGGGTTCAAAGGTAATTTTATTCACTGACCACGCAACGCTAAAATACTTTTTCAACATGAAAGATGTTATAGCTATGCTCATTCGATGGGTGTATTTCTATAAGAATTTGATATAAAGGTGAGAGATAAAAAGGGAGTAAAAAATGTGGTTGTAGACCACTTATCTAGACTTGAGGGAGTTGAATGTGAGCGAAGTAATGACACTAACGAAATTTTCCCTGATGAAACTTTTATGTTACTCGAGAGCCTGACTATACCATAGTTTGCAGATATTGTCAATTATGTTGCTAGTGGTAAAATTCCATTAGATATTTCTTACCAATAAAGGAAGAAGTTCTCGCATGATTGTAATCGATATAAATGAGATCAACCAACCTTATGTAGAGCTTGTGCAGATGTATTAATGCGACATTGTGTTACAGATGAGGAAATGTTAGACATCCTAAAGCAATGTCATGAAGGTCAGTATGTTAGGCATTATGGAGTCAACAAAATGGCATCTCATATACTTGAAAGTCGATTTTATTGGGCACAGTTGTTTAAGGATACGCAGACCTAAGGGGGACAATGTGATTGATGCTACAGGATAGGTAACATTTCCAAGAGGGATGAAATGCCTTTGTCCAACATTCAAAAATTAGAGGTTTTTGATGTGTGGGGTTTTAGTTGTTATTTGCATTGTGTTTTAGGGTGTAATTTGTTAGGCATTTAGTGTGAATTTGAGTGTTGAGTGTGTATTTATGGTTTAGTTGTGTTAGTTTATGTTTTTAAGTGTTTTTATGGGTTAGTATAAGTCTTTAAACTTAATTGTTATATTTTCGAGGTACCTTGATGTGTTTATTCGTGTTTTAGGGTAAATGGCGAAGAATGGAGAAGTTACAAGAGAGCATTCACGTCAGCCACATTCCAAGAAAAAACCTAGAGAGTTATCGAGAGATTGAGGAAGGAGTCAAAGGAAAAGAGTCATGGAGAGGAAGTTTGACTCGACGTACTTTCCGAGACTGGTAGTTTCCTGCGGTCACTACCTCCATAAATCTGTTCCAACAATATTTATATTTTTGTTGCAATTTATGGATGCATGAAATTAGGATGATTATTGAAATTAACTATTATCAAGTGTTGATTTATGTCTAAACTCACCTTCGGGTTTTTAGTGTTTGAGACTAATAAAGTTTGGTTGAATGTGTTTTTATTGGTTTAATTATGATTCAATATCTACTCGTTATAACTCAATAATAAACTGAGGGAGTAAGTCGAGTGAAAATAATCAAATTAGGCTAATAAGAGTTAGGTAATTTAATAGGTAGAGAATTGCGTCAAGCTGGTAGAATCGTGTAATAAGAGATCGATCATAGGTTCTTAGTAGGATATTAGACAATTTTAGAACTAATTTAGGTTTTAATTCAATTGTGAATCGAGATATCAAAAATTCATAATTTAAATTAGGGATTATCAATTAGGGTTAAGGACTATAACTCGAGAGAAAGTAATCGACCTTGGGACCGTCTAGACTCATTAATTCGATAATTGCAAAATTAGTTAGATTTTCATTAATTTTGGGTTAAAAATCCCTTTTCTCTCACTTAATTATTTCTAGGTTGATTTTTGTATTGGTTTGTGTGATTTGTTACTTGTTTAGATTTCTACAATTTAATTCTTGAAATTAATTGTTTGATTTATTTTTTTTCTGCATTAGTTTATTTATTTTGAATTATTGTAGTTAGTACAACCTTACATTTTAGGACTAGACTTCCCTCCTCATGGGATCAATACCTTAAGTACTATGCAAATGACCCGTGTACTTTTGGAAATTACCAAGGTTATAAATATTAAAACATAGCGTACGTAACCTTGCGATCAAGTTTTTGGAGCCATTGTCGGGCAACAATTTAGTTATATAGTTTAAGGCGTTAGATTATTTTTAATTTTTGATTTCGTTCTTTTGTTTTATTTTGGAATTCGTGCTCTTGCATTAACACAAGAGTCATGAGAGGTTTGAGTTGGGCAGTAGAGATGTTGGATTTAGACATCACACGATTAAAGTGAACTCTTAGCAAATCTCAGCAAGAGGAAAAAGAAAAGTTTGGAAAATCATCAATGGCCGAGGAGTTTCAGAGAAATATGGATCATGAAGCAACTCAAGGATGATAGTTGAGGACCCTCATAGATTTTATAAGACCGGGGTTTAACCCATCGAACCAAAGGGTGGCTAGACATTCGAGATTAAGCTAGCCCTCCTGAACATGCTTCAGCAGAATGTACAATTTTACGGATTGACGAATAAGGATCCAAACTCCCATATTATAAACTTCCTCAAGATTTGTTCTACTTTCTTGTACAATCAAATGTCAGAGGATGCGGTTAGAATTAGGCTATTTTCTTTCACACTTATAGATAGAGTGAAGGCTTGGTATCATTCACTTAGCCCAGTTAATATCACAACATGGGATCAGCTTATGCATGCGTTCTTGGATATGTACTTCCCGTTAACTAAGATAACAAAGATTATAAAGGAAATCACTAATTTTCAATAAAGTGACAAGGAGTCAATTTATGAAGCATAGGAAAGATATAAGAACCTGCAAAGGAAGTTTCCACGCCACAACCTACCCAAAGAATTCCTTTTGCAGACCTTCTATAATGGAGTGAACCCACCAAAGAGAGGCTCTATAGATGCAATGTCAAGAGGATCCTTAATGAAAAAAACTGTTAATGAAGCGAAGGAGCTGATTGAGGAAATGGCACGTAATAGTTACTTGTGGACAAATGATGTTAGAGTAATGCTCTAAAGGCAATCACCTTTAGCACTTTGTTACAAACTTTATTTTGATTAATAAAGCAAAAGGAATTTTTCATTAATTTGATATTCATTTATATATGAACTAATATTGATATTAAATCGAATTAATGAAATCCATGATACAAAATATAGCATGAAGGAAATCATGATAATTAGATTCCTATCATGTTCAATTATGTTAGTATCTAAATAATCCTTAGTCATAGGATTAATAAGACAGGACATTATTAATCTAAATAGACTAGCATATATTATACTCCTTGCTTCGATCAAGCAGTGGATCGCATAAACTGTAAGCATGAGATGTTTAGTGTTAATATATAGATGCTTACTAAGGGTAGTAAGCACATTAGATGACCCGCTATGAGATTATCATATGGATGATCTATCAAATGTTAATGATTAATCTCATCATAACAATGGTGCAAATATTCGTTATAAGATTATCATATGGATGATCTATCGAATGTTAATGATTAATCTCATCATAAAAATAGTGCAAATATCCTTAGACTTAAGGTACTCAAGGATATCTTAGATACTAATCTAGTGCTTTGACATCATTCCTTGTTACCTCAAGATGAGGTCACTCTTAGGGTGGTGATTGGGTACAGCTATTGGTAATAAAAAGTAATTGGGTAGCCGATAAAGGATTCACTGCTCCTGATAGAAGGAGATGTTACCAATGGCCTCTTGTTAGTGTCATTACTCGAGAGTCTCTAGCTAGAGCAATTATGTGTCATGAATGAAAAATAGAGTAATGAAATCCTAGGATGAGAACTAACATCACTTGGACTACATGTGAGGTAGTCAGTCTAATAGGAGTTGACACATAGCCTATACTCCAAATCAAGTGGGGTATAGTATGGTGAAAGGACAAATTGCACAGTAATTGTCTATGGAAAGGTTCATAAGTTGGATAATTAATCCACTTATATTCTGGCAAATAGGCATCATGAAAACATTCATGATGCCTTTAAATTAAGAGTTAATTTAAGTACCGAAAATAATTAGGAACCTAAGGGTCACCTCATAAAAGATCAAATGAAAAACAAGTGTATAAGGCCTATTTTAAGTAGGCCATGGTCGTGCCTAAAAGGGCCACAATCGTGGCCGAAGGTGAGACAGGCCACGATCATAGCTAGCAAGGCCATGATCATGACAGAAGGCACAAAATGGTATATAAGTGAGTTCTTCACTTATGTACATGACCTTCCTTCAATTCTTACACACTCAATCGATATAGAAAGGGTTCTAGAAAAGTTTTAGAGGGAGTGAGAAGTGTTTTTGAGTTATCTTCATGCAAGATTATGCAATTGTTGTATAAATTAACCTTGATCTATCTTCCATATTGAACATCTACTTGAATTCATCAAGTTTGGTGTTCTAAAACCCTTACATATTATTTCATCTTCCTTCTTTACATGTTCTTGGGTGATCAAGGAAGGGTTTTATGTTTGCAACAGCCCAAAAAATGAGAAGAAACAAGAAAGGAGGAGATACACAAGGTAAAATGTTTTGCTATTTCATGTTCTTTACATATCCTTGCATACATATGAGATTATGTGTTTTTTGGGTTGTCACAGTGTTCGAATCTTGATTCTGAAACTTCCGTTGCATCCACATGCATAAGATGCACAGAAAAATTGCTAGCCCAATAATGGTATCAGAGCTTGTTTTTTCATGTAATAGATGATGTATTGAAAATGTGTAAAGTGTTTGCTGGGCTGTGACTAACTTGCATGTTGTTTTGGAAAACTTCTTATAAGTTGTAGATTTTTTTCTATTTTTCTATCACATAAATTTTTATAGGTATTATGTTTCTAAAAAAGGATATTGCAATTGAATGTCTTTTTTTATTTTATTTCTAATTTATATCCCGACTATTCATACGTTGATTTTTGGGATTTTCTGGAAAACTGATTGCATGTGTTGATTTTGAAAATTTCTTATTAATTCTTGAAACATTTTTTTTGTTTTTCTTTCACCAAAATGTTTATAATATGTCATACTATGTAAAAGGAAATTACAATTGAATGCCATTTTCTATTTTATTACAAAGTTACTTTCATCCTGATGCATTTATGAAGTTCTAGAAATTCTAGAAATGTGATGAACGTGCATGCATGAAAATTCTATATTATTTTTATAAAAATTGTTTTTATAAATTTTATGTATGCATATGCAAGAGAGCTATTGCCACTTGCATGATATGCATGACATTTGTTGTTAAAGTGGTTGTCATATGCAGGCATGATGTAATGTTTGACTAGTGTTAGAAGTAATGTGACAAGTGTCTTACACATATGATGTGTTGACTATTTCCTATTTCTTAATAAATAATTTTTAAGAATTACGTTATAGTGTTTTTTATTAGACATATTAAGGTTGCATATGAGACTATAATTTTTCCAGAATTAATTAAATTTGATTCAATTAACAAATAAAGTCAAAGTCAACATTGGTCAACTTTTGAAAGTCAATGGAGTTGACTTACTTAATAACTTATAATGTATGCATTTCGATTATAGAAACTAAATAAGGTTCTTATATGATAAGAAATATATTATTTTTATGAAAATAACATGCTTAATGCATGTACTAGAAATTAGGGTTTTGAAAATTTTCTGAACATCGAATTGGCCTCTTTATTATCTAGTAAGTTAATTTATTTGTCTTGATGATTTTAGCCGTCAAGATAATTTTGGCATGTGCTGAAATTGTTTAAATAAATTTAAGATGACCTAGGGATATTATAGAGGACTAATTGGTGTACGGGAATTGGGGAACCCTAAGGATTAATTTAGAATTAATCCAAGTAGAGTATAGCATTTCTAGTATGACTAGATAAAGGCCTATAAACTAAGATTAAAGTGTTTAATTTGGATATCAAAATAATTTAATTATAGGGTTCCTAATTGAATCACATTCTTAATTCAAATTAGCCAAGACTAACACTAGTACCCGATTAAGTTCAAGAGTTGAATCGAATCATGAACTTTAGATGCATAGTCAAGTTACAACCTAAATTTAAACCTCCTTTGTGTGATATATGCATTATATGTATTTTAAGGGCAGTTATGGACATAGGCTCAATTCAATTAAGTTATCCATAATCAAAATGTATATGTGATATACATAATCAAGATCATCCAAGTATTGATGAGACCAAAGGACAAATCCCTCAGACAAAATATTAGGACTTACGCCTTCCATTGATATGGCAAGAACTAGAGTTCTTTTAGAGTTGGGTTGTTGGGCAAACCCAAGCTCGCTTTACAAGAATATGTTCAAATCATGGAAATTAGATTTTTGGATTAATTAGTTAGTCATAATAGGAACCATTGATTTATTGGGTAAACCCAAGGTCAACGTTGATAGAGGCGAAGATGGGTTATATACATGGGATGTATATAAATCAAGAGATGATAACGCAATGAGTGTGCTAAATCAATAGTTGATGGCACAAGTCGATAGTTGCATAATTGAATGCAATTGGTATGAATGCTACCTACCAATTGACCTAAGGTGGCTTGTTGGGCAAATGCAAGTCATTCTTGGTGATATTGGATATCGAACCTTTAAGAAAACTATTAGTTTTCTCGAATTCATAGTGAGGGCTATGGATTTCAATAAAAATAGTGGGACCCTTAATGTATGTTATTAAAGTCCTTATATATATTCATTAAGTGTACATTCTAACACTTTCTCTCGTTCTTTTAGGTTATCGAATCATACAATGTCTGCTAGTGTCAACCTATGCTCCCTGTTAGATTCTGTTGGACCCCGATTTGTTTGAGGATTAATTTTATTATTTTTGTTGTGATTAGGCTTTAATTATAAAGTTTTTGAGG
>JAOTAY010072293.1:0-17000 GCA_025629805.1 Erythroxylum baracoense | reverse complement strand
GCTTGACATGATGAAGGCTTTTGATAGGGTTTCTTGGGAATTTTTGGAGAGGTTGTTGGAGACTTTCGGGTTCCCTAGCTTATTCGTTTGTTTGATAATGAATAATTTGCAAAGTTCTTGGTTCTCAATCCTCTTCAATGGTTCTCCTACAGGTTTCTTTCAGGCTTCGAGGGGAATTAAGCAAGGGGATCCAATCTCTCCATATTTATTTATATTAGTCTCGGAGGCTCTCTCTTAAAGGCTGAAACATTTAATGGAAGAAGGTTTGGTAGCGCGTTATGGTACTCCAGCGGGTTCCCTACCTGTTTCTCATTTGTGTTTTGCAGATGATTTAGTGATTTTCTCACAAGGGCTAAGACGATCACTGCAGCACCTAAATGAATTTTTCACAAGCTATGAGGAGGCTATTGGGCAAAAAATTAATCGACACAAAAGTATCTTTCTTATTAAGGAAGATTGTAAGCCTCGTATAGTGCGGAATATTGTGGACATCCTTGGAATGCAAAAAGGCGCTTTTCCTTTTACTTATCTTGGTAGCCGCATATTTTTGGGCAGAAAAAAGATGGCTTTTTTCCAATTTCTACTTAATACATTGGACAGGAGATTGGGGAATTGGAAGAATAAATTATTGTCGCTGGGAGAGCAACTACTACTCATCAAACACGTCCTCTCCTCCATACCATTGCATATGTGGGCAGCTATTGATCCTCCGAAGTCAGTGATTAGGGCTATTGAAGCTAAATGCCAAAAGTTCTTTGGGTAGTTCCGACGGTGAACAAAGATGGCATTGGAGGTCTTGGGCGAATGTTTTTAAAAAAGTTGAAGAAAATGGCCTCAGTCTCTGGAAATTTGATGAGTAGTAGTCGCTCTCCCTGCAACAATAATGCATATGTGGGTTACTTTTCCTTACGTATGCTCACTTTAAAAATTAATTTTATCGTCCCAAGTTAAGGCTTTAAGTGCCTTCTTTTTCTTATTATCTGTCTAATAGTTCTTATTATTAGTTCACTCTTTTCATTGTCTTTAAGGTAAGAAAATTAGGACTTTATATGAATGAGTTTCCTACATGCAAAGAAAATGATGTTAGTTTATTTGCATTTTTGTTATCAACTTTACCCTCCTTAAAGTCCTTTCCTTTGGAGAACTTCTTTCACCTTAGAAACTTTTTAGTCCTCTAATCATAAGAGTTATGTCCACCATATCACTTTTTCTTAAGGACGAGTCTTCCTCTTTACTTGGATCCTCCTTTCAACGTTGGATGCTAAGTTCTCCCTTTTAGGAGTTGTTTCTTCTTATTTTAGTTCCTTAAGTCTCATTTCATTGGTGAGAAGAGATCTAATGAGCTTACTAATAGAATATTTAATTCTTTTACTTTTTGAATAGCCCTCACCTTGGTTTCCAAGTATTTGAAATAGATTTAAAGAATTTTCTCACTTAGTATATGTTTTTCCCAGGGCTTTAAAAGCATTGATAATATTAATAAATTGATTGAAGGTACATTTTATCCTTTAATATTTACATCAAATTTTAATTTAAATCATAACAATTGGGAGTGTTAAAAAAGATCTCTAATATAGCTATGTAAAAGTTCTTTGGGATTTTCTAAAACTCCCAAATGTAAAAAGGAACTTAAAATTATCAATACTAAACCCATATTTGTCGGAATCTTTAACTATATCAAAATTCCATCAAATATATATCAAAGTTCAATTAGTTAAGTACCATGTCATCACTAATCTAGCTTTTTAATTAATTTCTTTTACCTTTTATTAGAGACACAAATGCTATATGGAATGACATGATATTAATGGGCCCTACCCTCGGAATAAATCTTTTTCTCCTTTCTTATCTCTTATGCTTCTCTATGATATTTTTACCGTGGTGATGCCAACTACAAAGCTTGTTGATACTGCCACCACCAATTCCATCAGCATTAGACATTCTTATTAGGCCTTCATCATAGTATTGATGATCACCACCATTCGTAGAATAATCAACGAAATAGAAAAGCCTTAACTCATAAAGGAGTTTAAGTTTCTAAATAATTATTTAATGAACACTCACATTTAGGCCATCAAATGACATGATCTCCGCTTCATCCAATCCAAGGAATTCAAAAGCTTTTTTTCACTATCCACCATAATCATTGAAAAATCTAACAATAAAATTCTATCAAAATCCCAAATAAAAAAAGAAATTGATCTATTATTGAAATTTTGCTATAATTAAGATGTAAACCTTTTCAACATGAAATCTTTAGAAACCATTTGATGAACTTACGATCAACAAGGCTATCGATAACTACCAAATCATAAATTTTATCGTCATCATTAGAAGTTGAGACGCTTATATCATCAATCATCTCAAACCACCGTGGCATCAATGCTACATTATTTTTAAATATACCCAACATAACTTTTGTTTTTAAAACTCAAATCTTTGGAATAAATTATCAACAAAAATTTTATTCAATGAAAGAGGAGTTACTCTCTTGACTTTTAAGCTAAGCTTTTCTTAAGTACTATTACACTATGTAAAGTCAAGAAATGTAATGGAGTATAGTAAAAGTAATGTTCACCTATCTCTTTAAATCTAGGATGTCCTCTCACTCTCTCTCATAATCAAATATTTACTTTTTCTCTTTAAAGAATTTTTGGACATATGCTTTCTTATATATATGCTTATAAATATATGCAATTTCATTCCTTCATAGCGTTTAGATTATGAAATCCACTTTAGTGCATCACCATGTCAGAAATCTCATATAGAAGAAGAAGAGAGAAGAAAGGAAAAAAGAGCCTAGATGTGAGGCCATCAATACCAAATGGTTTCCACTTAGCATCAGTGGGTTCTATAAAAGGTGAAATTTTGATTATAAAATCCATTTTATGATTTATAGATCCCATAAAAAGTGAAAATTTAATAAAATTTTCATGTCAATGATGACATAACACTTAATAGGTTTAAGGGTTCCGTTAGTTGAAGGTCTAATGAAGATAATTTTTAAATGATTTATTTTTCAAAGCCTCCATATATTAGGGTCTAAAAAAATTTAGTGCAAACGTTAAAGACTAAAACATACCTTAGCATATATGCCAAAAACTCTTTCATCATGTTTTATTCAAAGCAATTCATATTGGTGTATTAAGTATGCTTAATTTGCTCTGTTTAACTTAATTTATGCCCTCATATATGAGTTTTATATGTTCCAAATTTTAGGAGTTATTTCATATAAGGACACACTTTATCAAATTTATTTCTTCTTTATGTACAAAATAAGATATGATATCATTATCATTCAAGGAAATAGGTTTCTTATCTTGATTATCTCATTTTTTCCTTTAATTTGAGAAATTTTCTATCATTTATGATTTTATCCATTAGAAATAATTTTCACAAGTCAATACTTTAGCCATTAATAAAGAGCTTCATTATAGTTTTCCAATAATAATAATCACTTCTATCAAAAAAGGGAGCTCTACTAATATTTTGACCTTTTGGCTAGATGAAGTTATTGATGCACTTAGATACGTCATGAATATCTTTTCTGAAAATGTAATTAGAATTTAATAAAGGGGACCCACTCTGATACTATTTGTTAGTCCTCAATGGTCCAAGAAGAGAGTTAATTAGGCTTTGGTGAATTTAAAAATCCTTTTTGAACTTAAAAATGCAACTTGATCAAGTTTAAATTGAGTAATGATATGAAATAAAAATTTAGTTAAGTCTATTCAAGCAAACAAAAATAATGCAAAGAGTGTAAAGAAAAGAAATTGCACATTAATTTTGTAACGGCTTAACAAATAATCCTTACTATTTCCACTATACAAGACTTACTTAGAATTCCACTAAAATCTTATTTTTAACTAGGCAAATTGAAAGCTCATTATAATAATCTTTATTTGTCTCAAGTAAAGAGCAACTCTTTTATAATTTTTCTTTAAGGAAAAGAGTAACAATAAAGCTTCTTGAATAAACCAAAGATAACAAAATATCCCCTAAATGAACTTTACAACTTAAAGAATTATTGTTTCCTTACTTCCATACTCTAACACTCATAATTACTTTGAAATGAGATTTTGATAATTAAGAATTTTAAAATTATTTAAAACTCTTTCATATATTCTTATAATATATGAATTTTATAAAAACATCAAAAATTGAATACCTAAGTATTTATAGCCATAGTAGCTCAAAAATGTTTTTAGATAGAAAAACTAGTCATTACACTGATCGACCATTCTACCATATTATTTGATCAATATATCAACCGATGTTAATGCAAATTTATGGTATATAAAATTGCTGATAGAAAAACTGGTGGTTACATTGGTCGACCATTATATCATATTACTTGGTCAATATATCGACTGATGATGATGCAAATTTATGGTATATAAAATTGCTACCTTTTAAACTATATTGGTCTCCCACTCAAAGATATTATTCAATCAATTTGATATATATTTGACCAATATATTGCATTAGTTGACTCACATATCAACCAATGCAACTTAACAAACTCACGATATATGACAATATATGTCTCAATTCACATTGGTTAGCCACACTCGACACACACAAAAGAACCAACATAATTTTGTTAGCCAGTGTACCTAAAAATATATTTATAAAGATTTATCAAGTTTTTCAAAAACTATCAAACTCATTATATTAATAAATTTTTTACTTAAACACTTCTTAAACTATTTTCCAAAGAAATCTTAAAGATCAAGAAGTCTTCTTTGAATAAAAACCTTAATTCCCCTTAACAATTGAACATATTTATGCATTAATTTGAAAATATGATATGTTTATGCATTAAAGTAGTTTAAAGCACTAAAGTAGTCAAGTTGGGGATAAAATAAAATTGAATTTTGTATTTGTATATGTTTTATGCCTTGATCTTTCTTGTTGTCGGTTTTATTCATCACTTTAATGGATTTGACGTTTATAAAGCTTTGATTTCCAACTTTTCTTTATGGTCTCCATAAAGTGTCTCTTGACTTCATTAATGCATCAGTTTTGATAGTCTTCTTATCTATAACTTTTGAGGAATCAAAAAATAAATCATTAGTTGTAATTATGTTTTATTATTATCAAAATATGGATTAGAAACTCCCTTATTTTAACAAAATAGTTATAAAAAATGAGAAGAAAAATAAACATGTATTATCTAGAACATGTTAGTGACCATCATGTTTAGAAGCACTTTTAACTATTCTAAAGAAGATCATTCCATACTTGTTTTAAACCTTCTAATTACTACGTATATTTAGCTTTATTCAATGCTTTCAATGTCCTAGATTACAGAGATTTTATTAAGGTAACAAATTAGGCTCAGTATTTAGTTCATATGCGTAATTTAGCTCATCAATATGCTCAATTTAAGGACTATAGAGGACCTTAAACATCCAATGGATGTGCCTTTTAACATCTTCATTATATAGCTCTTAAAGAGGCTCCAAAGGAAGTAGTGAAGAAGGTTCACAACAATGTAAGATTATTTGTGTTTGAAATTGGGACTAAGGAAATACCTTCTTAAGATGTTGTGAATGTTAGTAATCAACTTAAAGAGTTGGGATTACAATTGTTAAATAATCCAAGGTTACATAATCAAGTGAAATCATTTGGCACTCAAAGAAAATGAAAAAAAAAAGCCAAAGTATGAAATTAACACATCCAGACATTATCAGGAGGTGAAAAAAGATTGAAAAAATAATAAGTAATCTAAAGCTAAAGTGTGGAAAAATGGCACAATATGAAGTCAACAGGCCAAGCTCGACTTGACAAGGCTTCAAACCAAGATTATTTTATCTTTTAAAAAATTGAGCTTTATATCAAACTTAGACTCAGGCTCAACTTTTAAGTTTTCTGTACGATCCAGCCGTACATATTTTCTTCAAAAGAAAATCATTTTATTCCTTAATGATGGGTAAAAATTATAAATAAATAAATGCATATGTTGCCATCTCCACCTTTACTTAGGTATTTTATTTCCTTCAACTCATTTGTCATGTTGAGCCCCGTTTCCGGAACCCAACTCTTAATCAGAATACATATATCATAACCCAACATTTAATCAGAAATATCATAATACTCTCCGATCTTTACTTCATCATAATATTTAATACATTAATTACAACTAATTCTCATCAATCACATTTCAATACCCTCAAACAAAGGGTTGTACAAAGCTATAATGGCCTTTCAAGCCACATTACAACAAAATCCGAAATCTCAATACACAAAGATTACATGAACTACAAAGTCTTAAAAAGTGACTAGAGCCTTGTGTCTTCCTAAAATTATCTCAAAATACAACCTAAACAAGCTTGGAATGATGCCTTGACTCTCTTTCACTTCATCTCTTACTCATCACCTGAAGGTGGGGACAGGAGGGGTAAGCTTGAAAGCTCGTGGGTAACAGTTTATAATAAGATAAGCAAAAACATTTTAAACAATCTTACTTGCAATGGAAAAGTTTTACTGAGTTCATAAACAGACGTTTATCAAAATTCTTGTCAAAATTCACAATATTGCAATTTGAATGTAAACTATATCTTTCTGTTATCTTGTAGATTCTATCTTATCAGTTAGAGTCCTATTTAGATGAGAATGTCATCTAATTAGTCCACGTGATGTAATTTGATAGAGATAAACGTGACCTTAGCATGATCTTAGGCAGTTCAGTTTGAGTGGGATTCTGAATGTAACTTGACATCCAAGTTAGAATGCCTATATATAGCTCATTTGAACCTTTCTCTCAATTCACTTAGAGAGAGAGCATTCCTTGTATTCTTTTGAGGGAAAGTAATATAAAGGTTGGTTTTACCGTATCTCTCTTGTCTTCCTTGTTGCCTTTAGTTTTTAATTGCTTTCGTAGCATAGTTTCTTCGAATGTGCGAGGTAAACACATCGAGGTTCGTTAAAGGCTGAAGTCTTACTTAAGCGGACCTAAGTGAGACTGTCGTATAAAGCGTGTTGGCAAACAACTTCGATGAAAGTTCAAGTCCCAAGGTGACCTTTGAATTAGTAGCCATGATTAAGGATAATGTGGAGGAGGACTGAGCAGCAACCATGGCATAATTTTTGCATGGCTTAAATTGGGAAAATGCAAATATGGTAGAGTTGCAACATTATGCGAAACTGGAGGATACATGGACATAAAGATTGAGCGGCAACGGAAAGAACAATGATCCATACAATTTGAGCAGAAATCAAGTTCTTCTTCAAAATCAAATTGAAGCAAGAAGGATGATATGGCTGATATTAAGAGCAAGTTTGATTTTAGGTAGCCTTGGATTAATGCATTATATGCACAACAAGGCAGCGGAAGTGTCAGAATCTAAATTCCAACCCTATGACATCCCCAAATCTAGAATTTTAGATGCATGCATACACAGATTATTAGAACATGAAATTTTAGCAAATGTACCTTTGATAATGCTCCTTCTTTCTTTAATCTTCTAATTGTTTGGGTTGTAGCAAATATCAAACACCTTCTTTGATTAATCAAGAACACGTAAAGATGAAGAAAAAGCAGTGTGTAAGGGTGGTTAGAGTGCCAAACAAGATGAGTTCAAGTAGATGCTCAAATGGAGAGATAGATCAAGGTTATGTTGTATGCAATTAGATTTATGCAACTACTGCATAAATTACATGAACAAGGCTCAAGACCACTTCTCTTTAACTCCAAAACACTTCTGGACCCCTTATCCTCTCACTTGAGTGTGTTTTAACTTGTTAGTTCATGTGTACATAAGTGAAGAACTCATTTATGCATCGTCTGTCTTACCTTCGGTCATGATCGTGGCCTACTTCTATGATTGCTATGCATACTTTGTTTTTCATCTGATCTTTTATGCGTGTAACCCCTAGGTTCCTGGTTATTTTGGTCACTTGAATTAACTCTTCATCAGAGCAAATCATGGATGGTTTCGTGCCACTTGAATTAACTCTTAATTCAAGAAAATCATGAAAGATTTCATGATGCCAATTTACCAGAATATAAGTGGATAAACACACGAACTCTTCGATAGTTAATTATCTGACTTACGAACCTTTTCATAGACAATTACTATGCAATTTGTCACTTCACCGTTCTATACCCTACTTGGTTCGAAGTATAGGCTATGTGTCAACTCCTACTAGACTAATTATGTCGTATATAGTCCAAGTGATTAATTCTTATCCTAAGATCTCATTACTCTATGTGTCATTGAAGACTCCCTTCATGATATATAATTGGTTTAGATAAAGACTCTAGAGTAATGACCCCAACAAGAGGATGTGGGTGTCATCTCCTTCTATCAGGAGTGCTGAATATTTTATTGGCTACTCAATTACCTTCAAATACTAATAGCTATACCTAATTACCACTCTATGAGTGACATCGTCTTGAGGCAACAAAAAATAATTTCAAAGCACATGATCAGTATCCAAAATATCCTTAAGTACCTCAAGTCTAAGGATATTTACACCATTGCTATGATGAGATTAATCATTGACATTTGATAGGTCATCCGTATGATAATCTCATAGCGGGTTATCCAATGTACTTACTACTCTTAGTAAGCATCCACATGTTAACTCTAAACATCTTATCCTTACAGTTTGTGAGATCCACTACTTAATCAAATCAAGGAGTATAACATGTGCTCGTCTATCCAAATTAATAATGTCCTATCTTATTAATCTTATGACGAGGGATAATTATCATGATTTCCTTCATGCTATGTTTTTTATCATAGACTTCATTAATTCAATTTAAGATTGACCATCAATTCATGAACAAACGAACATTAAATTAATGAAAAATTACCTTTCGCTTTATTTTTCAAAATAACGTTTGTAAGTACTAAAGGTGATTACCTTTAGAGCACTACTCTAACAGACATGGCAACATTACATGTGGGGTAAGGAGTTTGTTCATCATACTGTTCATGAGTCCTTGAATCATTTAAAGGGCCAAGGTAAGTTGAGCAAATGCCATGTAAAATGGGCGTAGTTCATTGAATCTTTTCCAAGTGTGATCAAGTGCAAACAAGGTAAGAAAAATGTGGTTGCAGATGCTTCGTCTCACAGGTATACCTTAATCTCTTTATTGGATAATAAATTGTTAGGCTTTGATTACATTAAGGATTTATATTTTTATGATCTTGATTTTGGTAATGAGGATAGTTTTTCTAAGATGGCTGATGGCGTGGTGGTGGCTATGGTGGCTGGTGGTGGTGCTTTGAAAATTGGACAGTTTTAGTCTTATCAGGTGAAAACAAAACAGTCAATTTCTAACTCATGTTCTGGACGACTGACTGGGTTAAATGGGATGAAATTGGGATGTCAAATTGAAGTTCAAGATGTGAACTACAACTTTGGTGAAGGAATCATGGCAAGTTGATGTCTAGAAAAAAAGGTTATGAATTTTCTTGATAGATTGGTTCTAGATTAGGAAAGTGCTTAAACTGCAGGCTCAACAATTAGGCAATTTCAAAGTGCATTTTTGGGCAAACAAATGGGAATTTGGGAGTGATTCTTAAGGCTAAATTAAATTTCAAGAAATGAACTACAACATTGATGAAGGAAGTTTCTCGATCTAATGAGTAGAAAAAATATATGAAATTTCTTGAACAGGTCGTTTTGGAAATGGAAAACTGGAATTGTGGAAATCAACTGACAAATTAAATGGGTGAAAAATAGGTAGTTGTTTTTGGAAACAAGCAAAACCTTTTAGTTTTTGGAAACTAATCAAACCCAAATGATAACATTGAATTGCGAATGCAAATTCTCTCTCAATTTGATAAAAATGATCTGAATCTAATGAGAGTTTGTACAATGCAATATATAAGGAAATAAAAGCAAATGAATGGTCATAAAGGAGAACCGCATGTCGGTTTCTCTTCAGCCATTAAAACAATGATAAAATGACATATTTGACGAAACTAAGTAATTAAAATTGAGCTGGTAATTTAAGTCTCATAATGGACAAATAAAACAAGATAAATGCATTTTATTCACCAAATATCTTTAGCCGAAATTGAGCTGCACTTGGGCTGAGATCTTGGGATTCAAATATCATCAAAGAGTGCGACATAAGCTGGGCTTTTCTACCGAAATAACATCAGGAGAAGGAGCTTCAAAAATCATGCATTTGTGAGTCCTGAAGGGCTTGAGTAAAACCTATAGCTTTAGGCTTAAATTTGGCTCTTCATTTATGAGATAGTATGGCTTCATAGAGTGCCAAAGAGCATTGTTCTGATCGAGATGCCAAGTTCTTTAGCTACTTTTGGAAGACATTGCGGGCTAGGTTAGGTACTAAGCTAATGTTTTCTACAACTTGCCATCCATGAACTAATGCACAAACTGAGGTAGTTAATCGAACTTTGTCTATGTTATTGCATGCTATCATTCAAAAGAATTTGAAGAATTGGGAAGATTGTTTTCCAAATGTTGAATTTGCTTATAATTTTTCCATCTATCCTACTACTAACTTTTCACCTTTTGAAGTTATGTGTGGGTTTAATTCCTTGATTACAATGGATTTAATACCTTTATCAATTGATGAGCGTGCTAGTTTAGATGGCACAAGGAAGGCTGAATTGGTGAAGCAAGTGCATGAAAACGTTAGACATAAAATCAAAAAGAGGACGAAATAATAGGCTTCTCGAGCCAAAAAAGGGCATGAGAAAGTGATCTTTCAACCAAGAGATTAGCTTTGGGTTCATTTGAGGAAGGAGCGATTTCTAACAAAACATCATTTTAAGCTACATCCAAGAGGAGATGGACCATTCCAAGTCATTGCGTGTATCAATGACAATGCATACAAGCTGGATCTACCATGTGAGTATAATGTTAGTGCTATATTTAATTTTTCTAATCTCTCTCGATTTGAAGTAGGTGATGAAGATTCAAGCAGGAATCCTTTTAAGGAGAAAGGGAATGATGGAAACCCAGTTCAGGATATGCAAAGAATGGTGCAATCTAGTTCGACATATTTTTATTACCCATTATACGTTGGTGGAGGTCCAATAACTTAAGCTAAAGCTAAAAGTTCCAGAAGCCCTTACTGGACTGATTGAAGATGTTTGGGCTAAATAAACAACAATAAGCTGATTTGGGATTAGAGAGATCAATCAGCCCTATCACCTTAATTCACAAATTAAATAGGCCTAATTAGTTATTTATTTGACCTAATTAGAAGACTACGTTATTTTGATAATTACAGGAGATCTATAGCTGATTTGGGCATGCCTAAAATTCCACTTTCTATATTTGGCTTTGGAAATCAGTTTTGAAAAGGCTTTCCTAAATCTTAGGAATTTCCTTTTTTTTAGGAATAAATCATTATAAAAGATTGATTAGGGTTTTCTTTAGCCTATATAAACGTCATTTTTTGTACAAGAATTCAAATTGGAATTTTTATGAAATTGGTGAGGTTAATCACTTTATTGGTTCTTCATTGAACTTGAAACTTATCAAGGTTATTCCTTGTGGCGTTCATTTGACTTATCACTCTCAATCTCTTCTTTTCTAGAGTGTGGCATCAATATCCTTCTTTTATAACTTTCGTTTTGTGTTTCTCTAAACATTGGTCAATGTTTTTCTTGAAAACAAAATCAATTCAGTTTTCCTGAAAATTCCTTTTAGCAACTTGTTTGTGGGTTCCTAGATCTCAATTTAAGGGGTTCATATCATATCATCCATAGATTATTTCCTTGTATGTCCTTTCATTCTCCATTCATTTTCTGCCAATTTCTCTTTGTTTCCTTATTTACGTTTATTTTCGTATTATCTTCTTTCCTTTTGTGATCATTTTCTACCTTAATTCTTCTTTTTTATTTTTTATTTATTTCCTTTTATCTTCTTTCTTCTACAATCATTTTTTATTTTAATTTTGTTTTCTTTATTCTAGCTTAAGACTCTTTTCTTTCTTTCTTTTTATATATGTGTACTTGTTGATTTTAGATCATAACTCAAACAAGAAATCTCATGATTTCATAAGCATACAAGATCTTACGCATGTCACTAAGAAGGGTATAATGAGATACTAACTTGAAACGCGGTGGAATAACTGCTTGTATGCTTGATGTTTTGCCTCACTTGTGGAGATCCACTAGGGCTTCTCCTTCTTCTCCAACTCCTTGTGGTTGGAGTGGATGGAGTAGACCGATCTGATCGCAATGCACTAAGGTCGAAAGAGTTGCTAACTTGTGAAAGCAGCAATCCTTATGGTTCACCCACAATGCTCTTAATAAGCTTAATGACTATTTTATGAGAGAGTGCTTCAATGCATGAAGACTTAAAAGAAGGGATTGTTTTCAGCTTAAAGATGGCGAGAAGAGTGTAGTATTCGGCCAAAGAAAAAAACTCCCTCAATGGAACTACGAAATTTCCTTTTATAGGCCACCAAAAGGTGCCTTTGAAGAGTTATGACTCCTCCAAGAGTTGTCTCTTCGTGAAACATCATAACTCTTGGCCAAGGGACACATCCTTTGGGCAAAGAGTCATGTACCTTCACGTAAAATCATGATGGTACACTCGTGACCATTCATTCTCATACATGAATCCCTTTTTGGCCAAATGGTCACAACCATTGGCCAAAACAACACATCATTTCATCCAAAGTACACATACCTTGGTTAAAGGATGTCATGTATGTTCATTCTAAGGCAAGATACATGATGAATCTTCCCCATTGGCCAAATTCAACCTCTTGGCTGAATTCATCCTTTCTTGGCCGAATTCATGTATCCATGTGGAGACAATGAACTTGCACTCTAAGTGCATACATAGGAAGATGCATTATAATGTGCTACAACTCATGGTAAACCTTAGTGTCCATTATGCACTCAAACACGCTAGATCCCTTCATCTAGCACCACCAAGTTTGCCCATTAATCTTTAGGTTTCAACTCCAACTCATGCTCCTTAATTAGCTCTTCGAGCTTAACTAGTGTGAACATATTTATAGCCAGCTTCAATTCTCAAGAACCAAAGATGAGCTGGGGTAATCTCAATTAAGTCCAATTGAGCTTATCCGTAACTTTCTTGCTATTAAATATTTTTAATAAGCTCCCACGAGCTCACCTTAAGCTAGCTTTAGACACTTGAGCTAAGGGAAAGTCATGTCAAGCCATTTATAACTTAAATGAGCTTCATTGAGCTCCCTGGAGCTGAGGGTTAGCTCCTTACATGAAACCCAAGCACTTTCAAATATATCTTAGTGCGTCAAATGGAATTTGTAGCACTTAAGATATAAAATTCTAACAAGCTGCCACTCGCACAAAGATATATTTAAAAAAAGTTCCCACTAAAATAGAACATACTCAATAAGTTAACATGCAAAGCTGAAAAAAATAATAGCTGAAGCACATAATTTTGAGTTGTGGGTGCAACCTTAGGCATATGAACAAAATCCCTATACATTGTGGTTGTTAGACCCACAATGAAACATTTTCACTCTCCTCACGTTTTAACAAATCAAACTTACTTGAACAAATCAAGTTATGCCTCTCAAACCCAAGACATTTTGATACACATGTTTAATCACATTCAGTCTCCTTTGTGAGTTTTAACTCACAAAACTCATGAATGTATTAAACCTCAACTGCACTTGGTTTTTTTCTCACATCACACTCAATCTTTCATATTGTACAAAACAAAATGTGGCGCCAAGATTGAATAATGTGATTGTGTATCATTTATAGTGTGCAACATATGCTATCATAGTTACGCAACTCATGCAATTATACTTATGTAGTCAACTTATGCATTCATGTCTTTCCTTTATCTTCGAACTACTAAAAGATTTAAGAAAACATGAACATCAAAAAGGAGGACACTTCAATCCCATTTCTCCTGAGACCTTTGACAACCAATTAAGAAGACCATAATAATCCTCAATTGCCTAATAGCAAGACATAGTCACTAAGGGGTTTGAATGAAGAATTTGACACATAAGCAAGACAAGAGACAACTTCCTTATTTTCTTTGATTGGTCGATTTCATGGTTAAATATGGAACGTTTGGAACACATCCCTTTGATGCTCCTGAAACACATCCTTAAATGTTTTACTACTCCATTCCCACTTAGAGGGGTGTGTCAATTCTCCCTCTTAAAACATTTAGATGTGAAATGCCTATTATTCTGAATAATAGGAGGACATGTCAAACAACCATGAAATGCCTATCATCCTTGATCTTATGCAAAGACGCAAGATGGATGCCTCGTGTGAGAAAACCAACCTTAGCCTATGATTGACACGTACATTTTTCATTGTGGTTTCAAAGTGAAATGCACCAATAATTGATAAACAACTTTTCATTTATCAAACGTCTTACATATGTGACACAAGAAGGAGAAAATTACACCAACATTTCATAATCTATGAAGACCCATTGCCTTTACATGTTTAGCAAAATGAAATGGTGGCAATGGCTTAGTCATAGAGTCAGCCACCATTAGGTCTGTAGATATGTATTCTACCTTAATTTCTCCCTGTTCTATTGCATCTCTAACAAAATGATACTTCATGCTAATGTGCTTAGTCTTTCCATGATAATTAAGGTCCTTAGTGTAAGCCAAAGCTGCCATACTATCACAATAGATAGTTATGGGTCTTTTCCAAAGGCACAATTGATCCTAAGTGCTGAATAAAATTGTCAAGCCACAAGGCCTCTTGCATAGCCGAGGCACTGGCAACAAATTTATCCTCCATTATTGACAATCCTATCCAAGTTTGTTTCTTGCTACTCTAAGAAATAGCCCCATTATTTAGCATGAAGACATAGCCAGATGTAGATTTGCACGAATCACGATTACCACCCCAATCAGCATCAGTGTAGTCATGCAAACTAAGATTCTCTCATTGGTATCATGCCAATAGTCCTTTGTACCCTTGAGATACCTAAGAACCATTTTCACACAGTTCCAATGTTATATTCTAGGGTTAGAAGAATATCTTGCCTATAGACCTATAAATTGGATAATGTCAGGCCATGTACATAACATGGCATACATTATACTTCCAACGGCACTTAGGTATGGGACCTTTTTCATTTCCTCCTTTTCTTAAGTACTACGAGGACACAAATCTTGCCCAAGCTTGCAACCATATGCAAGTAGTGTACTCATTATTTTTGAGTTTGTCAAGTTGAAACTTGCAAGAATCTTATCAATATAAGGTTCTTGAGATAGGGCCAACATCTTAGCTTTCCTATCTCTTAGGATCTTAACACCAAGGATATAGGCAGCTTCTCCCATATCTTTCATGTTAAAGGTGGAAGACAACCATCCTTTCATGGTTTTCAACAAGCTTAACCCATTACTTGCTATCAATATTTCATCCCCATAGAGAGTCATAATGGCACATTTGGATCCAGAAATGTACACATAAACACAATGGTCTTCATGCTTCATCACAAAACCAAAGTTTGTCATTGCATCATGGAACTTCAAGTAACACGGTGTTAAAGCTGGCTTAAGATCGTATATAGACTTCTTAAGTCTACATACTTTATGCTCTTGACCCTTTTCAACAAACCCCTCGAATTATCACATGTAAATCTCCTCTCTCAAATCATCATCGAGAAAGGCACTCTTTACATCCATTTGATGCAATTCCAAGTCCAAATAATCCACAATAGCAAGTAATAATTTGATGGAATTGAATTTCACAACAAGAGAGAAGGCATCCTTAAAATCTGTACCCTCCTTTTGTGTGAATCCCTTGGCTGCCAATCGGGCCTTGTACTTTTCAATAGTACCATCAAAATTCAATTTTATCTTAAGAACCCATTTGTTCCCAATAGCCCTTCAGCCAAGAGGTAATTCAGCTAAGTCCCAAACCTTATTGAGATGCATCGAATTCATCTTATCTTGCATTGCCATTAGCCACTTCTCTTTGTGAACACCTTCAAGAGCTTCTTGCACATTACTTGGTTCATCAATCTTAGATGACACCAAGTTGGCCTCAATTCCCTCCAAAATCCACCATTCTTTTGGTGGTCCAAATTGTCTATTTGAATGTCTTAAATTAGGCACGGGAGGAGGCTCATCATGATCTTGCCCTATAGCCTGATTATATGGTTCTTGAACTCCCTCAACTCCGTCTTGAACTTTTTCATCAAGAACTTCTTCTTGTTGTTCATTAGCAAGTGGGGATGCAGGAGTCACTTGAATAGCCTCTATTTGAGGAACGTCTACCACAAAAGGTGTAGTCAATGGCATTTCCAAAGCACTAGACTGACCTAGCACAAACGTCTCAACCAACGCATCTAAATCACAACATTCACTAACTTTAGGGAACTTATCCTCTATAAAGTTAGCGATTCTTGATTCAAAGACATTTCCAATCTTGTGACTTATGTCCAAGAACACATACCTCTTAGAATGCTCAGAATAACCAAGGCACACTTCTCTAGGGCCTAATTTCCCAAGAGGGTGATCTATAGCATGTACATAAACGGCACATCCCCAAGGACAAAGATAGCTTAAGTTAAGGGTTTTCTTCAACCATAACTTATATGCGTAGAATCAATAGACTTAGAGGGAACTTTATTCAAAATATTGTTGCATTAAGCAATGCATCACCCCAATAGACAAAATCCAAGTTGGCCTTAGCCAT
Source organism: Erythroxylum baracoense (assembly GCA_025629805.1). Lineage (NCBI taxonomy): Eukaryota > Viridiplantae > Streptophyta > Magnoliopsida > Malpighiales > Erythroxylaceae > Erythroxylum > Erythroxylum baracoense. The sequence goes on along the minus strand of JAOTAY010072293.1, from coordinate 375 downwards.
TATGGATTGCACCATATCCATGAGAGCCCTATTCTTCCTTTCGGCTACTGCATTTTGTTATAGAGTCCAAAGAAGTGTGAGTTGCCTCACAATTCCCTTTTGATCAGAAAATGTTTTTAAATCATTGGACATGTACTTGCTACCACGATTAGTCCTCAATGACTTGATCTTCTTACCCAATTGATTCTCCTCTAAGTGCAAGTATGTTTCAAAGCACCTCAATGCTTCACACTTGTGCTTTAGCAAGAACACATAGGTAAATCGAGTACAATCATCAATGAGTGTGATAAAGTATCTAAACCCAAGTCTAGATACAATTCTCATTGGTCCACAAAGATCGAAGTGAACTAATTGTAAAGCTTCTTGACTTCTAGT
>JAOTAY010072200.1:0-17009 GCA_025629805.1 Erythroxylum baracoense | reverse complement strand
ATTCTCTGGCGTAGCCACTCCATCACTGCCAATCACATCGGGATGCGCCTCTGAGAAACAATTTACGTAACCAAACAACAAATTTAGGAAACAAAGAGCAAAATTTCACAAAAGAGGAGTGAAAGGCTAAAGAAAGAACCTGGATAACCAGCAACAGTGATGACAAAGTAATCACCATACTTAGATCTGATATGTTTAACCTGCAAAAAAGCATAAAACTAATGTCACTGTAGCGATTCTAGAAATTTAGAAGTATCATCCAAATGTTGTTTTCATCGTACTAACATGTGCAGGAGTTTGGACAAGAAAACAGAAAATTGAATCCACGATTCTAAAAAGAACAATAACTCTTCCTCAAAACTAGATACAAATCAAATCCCCAACTCTTCCTCAAAACTAAATACAAACCAAATTCCCAATTATAAAGAAGAAGCAGAGTAATTATAACTAGAGATTATGGGTAGTGACCATGCTCTCCATGTGCATTCGAGTGATAAATGGTAAATTTTAGAAAGAAATATAGCAAGTAATAAGTCTTACTATTTCCAGACCGGCGGAAGCTTTTTGGTTTTCTTGTAGTAATGAGCCAACCTATGAATCCTGCTCTCCACAAGGATCAACCTAAACTTAGAATCCTTGTCCTTCCTGTTCCTCTCTAAATGCTTTCTAATTGCCACAGCCTTTTTTATGAGATGGTACAAATCCTCAGGGATTTCAGGAGCAAGACCTATCAATAATAAATCAAAACGACACAATCAACAAAAGGAACATGCCAAAACGAACAACTTTTGAGCCTTCTATTTCACTGCAAAAAAGATTCCCTTAACAAACATTGAGGCAAGCTAATCCTTCAGCTCCATTTTAGATAATTCAAGCTTAGTCAACAATCAATAACAACATATTGAGTAAGCACTTCAACAGCAATCACAATGACCAAAAATCGCTTTCTCTTCCTCTCCAATTATTATGCCCAACCGGAAATCAAGGGGACCAATAACAAATATACAGAATTAACTGAGAAAAAAATAACATTGGCTTTAAGGATGCGCAGGATCTTTTAAAAAGTTAAGCAACAAAAAAATAAATACGTGACTGAAATTTGAAGAACACAACGACTAATAATATCAGCTTATATTTACAACAAGGTAATTGCGGTTACTGGACAAGAAATAAATCATAAAATCAATCACCACAAAAGCATTTACTTAAGCGAATCTAGTAATCAAACCAAATTGAAAAGGACATCGATCTGAACTATAAGTATACACCTAAAAACTGAATAAATAACTAAAAGAAGAATGAGTGGTCAGATCAATAAATCCAAAACAATGAGATTGAGGAAAGACATCAGGAAGTAGAAGTAAGAGAGAGAGAGCAGTACTTTTAGAGGAGAGGATGAGACCGTCTGGCAAATCGAACTTGGTGTCTGCCATAGAAGAAGTTAAAAGATCGGGAAAAAAAAGGAGGATGAGACTCGCAAGTGCGCGAAGATTGAACAGTGTGAGGATTCTTGAAGTTAATTACCAGAAATTGACAACCTAATCGATTAAAATATTTTTTACAAGCTAGAGAGAGGAGGGGATTAGGGTTTTCTTTAGGAAAGAAGAGAGAGAAGAAATGTGCGCTCAGGACAAACAAAAGAGGGGGAGGAGGATTCGGGTAGTTTAGAACAGGCGAAATCAACTCAACTGATAAAGTTAATCTCAAACTTGATTGATTTTAATGTTTTAATTTTTTTATTTGATATTCTCGATCAATAAGTTAAAGTATGAAAATAAAAAAAGCATCTTCATATCTTTCTAAATATTTGTACAAATATGGCAAAAATACATAGCATAAAATTGATAATTCAAAATAAACTTATGGTTGGTAGAGCCAAATATGGTAATCTACAATCACGAAGGCCCAAAAGCAATTGATTAAGAAAAAATGTAGTGCATTAAAAACTTGTGAGATCTACCGATCTCTGGACCTTACACAAACACACGCTTTTGCTCTCTCTAGCCTTAAATAACTCTGGCTCGTCGCCTTCTAGTTTGCATAGCTGTCCTCTCGTTGCTTTCTATTGGAGTCATTTCTCCTTTTCTTTTTTTATCATCAACGATTTTTTAAAGATTAATTAATTACTTTTGATATTAATTAATCGTTATCCCTAGATGCAAACTTGCTACAAATTGTAAAAGGTGCCAATTATTGTCTTAACAATTGGAAATTCTAGAAGTTTTAGACCTTTTTTTAGTATATGTCTTAGATAAATTTTGTTGTCTTAAATAAATGTCTAAAAATTCCACAAATTCTTAAATTATTTAAGACAATTATTAGATGTGTCTAGGTAAAAGTGTCTAAAACCTCCTTATTTTGGTGTAGTGTTATTATATTCATAAAATTAATAAACATTTTTATAACATATTTTTCCAATTTTGTAAATACTAATAATTATTTAATACTATTGTTTAACACTTAAAATTATGTTGAGATGTTTTTAATAATATTTTGTAAACAGTCAAATAAAATCTCCAATAAAACATTTCTTAACTATCATAGATTATAAAAATGTTAGTTTAATAATTTTTAAAAATGTCAATCATTTGGCGACGATTTCTACAAATCGTCACCAAATGTAAGTATTCAGCGACGTTTTCAAGAATTCGTAACTGTATGTGTGCCATTTAGTGACAATTACCAAAAATCATCGCTGAATACTTGACATTTAGTGACGATGATAAGCAATCGTCGCTGAATGTTTAAGCTTTTGCGGCTAAATAAAAATTTTGTCACCAAATTTCAACTATTGGTGATGATTTAAGGGATTCGTCGCTACATGTTTGATAAGTTATGGTGATGTTTTCGTAAAACATTGCCTTTTCCATATTTAGCGACAAATATTATAATTCGTCACCCATTGTTCTACATTTGGTGACGATGTATCTTATTTGTAACTAAATATTCAGCATGTAGCGACGATTGTTTCTATTCGTCTGTAAAGATTTTTGCTTGTGCGATGCTTTTTGTATTCGTCATGCTTGTGCGACGCTTTTTGTATTCGTCAGTAAACATCGTGCTTTACTGACAACTTCTTTTTAAAGTCGCAATATGTTCTCTTTGTTGTAGTGTAAGTTTTTGGCAGATTCGTTCATGAGGTTTATCGTTGAGGAAAAAACATAATTAAAATTACCATGCTTTGAATTTAAACTAATTTAATTAAGTTCTTGGCACATTAATATCTAATGATACAATTCAATCATTTAACTTTCATAATTTACTTAAGGTTTTCATTTTCCTGAATTTAAATAATTTAAATAAGGTGGTTCTTTATCTATCTAAAATTTTTTATAGATCAAACTTTATAAATCCACTCTCAAAATTCACTTAATTTCCTATATTTATGTTGTACACTAGTATTCTCTTAAAAAATTAACTAAATATGATAATAAAATAAATATAAAACTCAAACCTTTTTTACTTTATATGCCAAAAAATTCACAATTGCGTTTATATGACAACTAATTTCTTCATAATACATATAAGAATAGTCATTATGTAAATACTTTACAATATTATGTATAGAACTAATTATATTAAATGTATAATATGATAGAATTAAAAGTTAAAACTAACACATATAATATCATGTAAGTGTTATAAGGTAAATGTCTATTTTAGATAATTCATTAAAAACAACAAATTCGTACATAGGATTGACTATTCGTCTCTAATTAACAAATAATAGGTGCTTAAATTTGTTCTCAAATAATATGATCCGAATAATAGAATTGTATATGTCTTATTCTAAATAATTTACCTCAAATAACATGATAGTAATTACTGCTTCGTGTTTTCGTGTTTCATTAATGTATTGACTTTTTGATGTGTATGTGAGCCTCGCGTTATAAAGAGTTGTCATGTCCGAAGAAGTCTGGTCCTAATAACGCATTTACTTTGTAGACCATGTTTTAGACTTTCGGTACAAACTTCATGATCAGGAGAATTGATAGGATGGTAACGACCTGGCTAGGTTCCAATAACTCATGACCTGAATCCAACTCAAAATTTTTTAAGTCCCGGCTAGGCTCGAAGTTGAATTGGGCGAAGATCATATAGCTCAAGTTGATTGAATTTTATGGCTCGTAACTTAATCAAACTTAAATAATTTAATTAAAAGTTAAAACTAACACATATAATATCATCTTCCAATAATATTTATTATTCCAATTGCAATCATTGCACTCAAAAGGTAGAAGTGCCCATCCCAGGCTTCCCCACACCCTGGCTAGATAGAGTGGTAGAGGGGTAAATCACGGTTTAATCTCACTCAGTTCTTTAAAGAAGTAGTCCCGTACTCGGTACATACAAAGAGCTACCACATTGGATGAAACTCTCACACTGCCGTTGTCGAGACTCAAACCTAAAACCTTGCACTCAACAACCTCCCTAAAGACCAGTTGAGTTAACTATGCGGGCATTCCAACTGCAATCATAAACTCAGCTGTTGGAGTAGGATTGTAGGAGTGTACGACCCGCGCTTTAGTGTGCGAGAAAACGTCGTGGTATATAGATGTCTACTTCTTTATTATTGCTCCATCTGCATTTTGCAGGTGTCATACTTGCCACAATGATTCTTTATCCCTTTTTTCATACTTGATTTGAAAATTGAAAAAAACTAACACAAAAGTGTAAGAAATTTAACATAGCTAGAATTATGCCCGGTGATTTGTCTGTTTCCGTAATAGTAACATCTTCCAATAATATTTATTATTCCAACAGCGACCATGAACTCAGCGGATGGATTAGGAGTGTAGGACCTGTGGTTTGGTTGTGGAATTAACGACGACAAAACGTCATGGTATATAGATGTCTACTTCTTATTATTGCGTAGATCTTTTGATTAGCAAGAGTGTTAATTCTTATGTTCATTTTGCTGGCTAATCAACTGCGAGTTGCTAGATATCTCACTACGATAACAGTTATAACCACTGTAAACAGGCTAAGTCCTCACTGCATGCACTAAGGAATTGTCCCCGGGTGACTGCATTCTGGAATAATTTTCACCCCGGGGCAGTTGTGGCTGATTTCTTTCAACAAGATACGGACACGTGGCTGGGCTCTAATATTACTCGTCATATCACCACCCAGGTGGGTACCTGGGCTACAGTTTATGGCGTAGCTTGTTGGTTTTTGTGGCAATGGAGGAATCGTAGCATCTTTGAAACAAATTTTGTCTGGCCAGGGGAAGGACATCGCATAGTATTAGATTATGTTCAATGGATCGCAAAAGCCCAGGAAGTGACCGACCGAGTTATACCGACATTGGGATTGCCGTTAGGGCACGAAGTGAGTTGGCAACCACTGCAGGACAGGTGGATAAAATTAAATACCGATGGAGCCGTGCAACTTGGGACGGAGCGGGGCACAACTGGGGGGTTACTAAGGGATGCCGCTGGGAAATGGTGTGGTGGCTTTGTCAAAATTATAGGTCGCTGCTCGTCTTTAACTGTCAAACTACAAGGGGTATCCACTTGACGTGGACATCGGGAGTCCAACGGCTAATCCTTGAGTCAGACTCCTTAGAGGTTATTAATATTAGCTCTTCTTCGACTAGTTGTTTGACCGAGCTTAACTTTTTGGTGCAGGATATCTGAGAAATGTTGGAGCGCAATTGGACTGTTCGTATTCAACATGTGTATCGAGAAGGGAACCAGTGCGCGGACCAACTGGCTTCTACGACGGTGTTCACCAATCCAGGTTTGCACGTTCTGTCAGACGTCCCCAATGCTCTAAGGCCTTGGCTCCGACGGGACAACCAAGGCGTGTCCTATCGGCGAGAGATGCATTAGTGTTACTTTCAGTTGTCTCTTTTCCGTTGTAAACAAAAAAAAAAGGAGTGTATACAAATGATACCAGAACAACCTAGAACATGTGCTAATGGTATGAAAACTATAATCTAAGAGATAAAACAATGCCAAGAAGAAAGCATCAGTACAATATGACCAAGGATGAAAAAAAGATGGGCCATCAAGCTGTAAGAAATAGGACCTGATATTGTAGCCCATATTTTTTGTAAGCCCATATTAAACTTAGTTTAGGGTTTTCTTAATTTAATAGTATATTAAATCTTGACCGTTAATTTAGTACTTGATAGACGTACAAGATTTAATCTAAACAAAAAAGTGTATGTAAACTAGTCATCTCTTTATCTTAATAAAGTACAGACAAAAACAAATACAAAACATAGGTATTTCTATATTGCGCTACCCATCAAGTTATTGTAAAAGAAGGATAAGAGAGAAAAACTAGTTTGTAATCATTAGAAGTTTTCTTTCTACATTGTGACGAATTCCATTCAAGGTAAGTGATTTATTCATTTCATCTATGTGGTTATTATTATATTCAAGATCTGAATAGGCATGAATGATTAACGTATGATTTATGATTCATGTATGATTTATGTCTTTGATATTTGATTACTAAAAACCAAAAAACTTACATTTGGTATCAGAGCCATGAATTTTGAATAGATAATAATCCTTAAATTATTGATTTGATGATTGTTTCAATTAGGATGTTAAAAAAATGATTTTAGGGTTTTGTATAAAGAATAATTCTTTCCCTGAAACTTTTAGTGGGAGCTTCTCGGATGATAGTTTTAAGTATGTGCTTCCGAGTTGTCTTTTCCGTGTACCCCTCCCTTCCTGTCTTGTTTTTTTTTTAAAAAACCAGAATCCGCATACGGTATGAAAAAAGATGTACCGATAGCAAATGCTGAAGTAGTATAAACGATACTGAAACAACCTGGAACATACGCTAATGGGTTTAAAAGTATAATCTAAGATATAAAATGATGTCAAAAAGAAAGCATCAGCGTATTATAACCAAGGATAGAGAAAGATGGATCATCAAACAACCGAAGAGATATAGTTGAGAAAACTCCATCAGATATGCTCTTACCATTGTTGATAGGAGTTAAAACTATCTTTTCAGGGAACTAGAAAATTCAGAACAAAAATAAACAAATGGGTGCTAGAGTGATTAATATGAAGTTTTACAAGTGTAAATACATCTTGTAAAAAAGATTCACACTTTAAAATATGTTAACAAAGTCGTTGCTTGTAGAAAATTTCAAAAATAGATTGGATTTCGTGAATGCTTGCATATGTTGACGCCCTTAAGGTTTTTACGGTGGAGAGTGATTCTTTGTTAGACCCTAGATTAAAGTCAATGTAAATAATTGTGAGATATTTTTTAATTTTTAATGAATAGTAAAAATACAGAAACTAACTCTAAAATAAGGACATCAGACAAATGTTGGTCTCATCTAAACGAATATATTTCTAATTCAAAAGCAAATTAGTATTAATATCAAAAGGGGGATAAGCGTTAGACTCGTGATATCATAATTTTCGAAGACACAAAAATATATAATTTTGATAACATTAGACTTCTATAAAAATTAAATTTCATTGTACTTAAAAATTTTTTTACATGTATCTCTAATTTGTAAATAGTTTGATAAGAGTTTTATAAGTTGGTGGTTGTTATTATACTATTTTCTTTATATCTTCTTCTCATAGTAATAAAAAAAATTGATGAGGAGGAAGTGGTATGGGTGCGTCCCAAAAAGAAAGCTCAAATGTTTGAAGATGCTGAGGTGTAGAAGATGATGGTTTGATTGTTTTCCCTTAGATGATTTCAAGCTTCTTTGTAGACATTTCCATGTCTGTTTTTTCTTATTATTATAGACTCAAGGGTTTTTATGGTAGAGAGTAATTCTTTGTTAGACTTGAGATTGAATTCAATGTAAAGAATTATGAGATATAATTTAAAATTTAATGAATAGTAAAATTACAGAAACTAACCGAACATGGGACTAATGTTGGTCTTGTATTGAACTGATAAATTTCTAATTCAGAAGTAAATCAGTGTTAATATCAATAGTGAGACAAACACTGGACTTGTGACGGAAATTTTAAAGACACTAAAATATAATTTTAATAACTTTAGACTTTTGTAAAAATTAAATTTCATTGTAATTCTAGTTTATAAATGATTTGATAAGAGTTTATAAATATTAAAGAGTGATTCCAAATTCGAAAAGTCACACTTTAGATTTAGTTCACTCAAAAGATATTTTTGAGCTTAAATACACACCAAATCTTCCTTACAAAGGCTTGTGTTGACTTTTTTGTTTGTTATGATGCTTAATAACTCATTACTCATAAGTTGCTTAATTTTGATTAAATTTGAATCACTTATAAATTATATATTTTAAATAAATTATTAAAGAGTCAAAGATTTAAATTGTGTGATAGACTCTATCAAATAGGTAATAACAAATTCTAGTATATTCCTATTTTTGACCTATCATCATCTTCAAAATTTTAGATAAATTACAATCTTACTGAATACAAATTATATCTACATCCTCTTGAATTAAAAGTTCTTAAAGGAATTTGCTCCACCAATCAAATCACCCCGTAGAAATACTTACGTTTGACTTCGTATTAGACCTATACATGAGTTGGAGTTGGCTTGGATAGGATTTATCTAGAATCCAACTAAAAGAATTAAAAATTTTAAGTTCATATCCGACACCCATCCCGTTAAATGGGTCTAATTTAATAATTTTTAAACTCAAATTTGACCTACAATAAAATTTTAAAACTTAAATTCAACTTATAAATTTATAATTATAACATAAAATACAATTTCGATATACTAACATTGGTTTATGTCTGAAATCACATTAAATTTGAATAAAATACTTAATCATTGTCAAATAAAAATAATCATAAACTTGTTTTAAAATAAAATATGATTTCTTAAAAAAATTATAGTACAAATTAATTCAAGTATATAAATATGAAAATATATAATTATGATAAGATTTAAATAATAAAATATTTATTTGAACATTAACTAAGATATAGTTCTTAAGTATGATTATTTTCCAAGAAAAATCATCTTTCATTTTAATAAATATTTAAAATAGGATAAATAGTTAAAAATATAAATATTTAATTAGATAGTTTTGTTCTTCTATTCTTTTTTTAATAATTATGTGAATTAAAAATTATTGAATGAAATTTGAAAGTTGACATAAATTTAAGATCGAGAAAGAACCACGAACATCCGTTGAATTTCAGAATGACCAACTGATTGATATAATTTTAAATTTTAAACTGTAAGTGTACGATGTAGTTGTATCTAACACTGACAAATACAGGTCGATCTCACACAAGGACTAATAGTACTTACCATCTTTCTATGATCTAGCCTAACAAATTATGATTTTAAGATAAATCAAATGCAAAATTAAAACAATAAACTAAAATATATCAATGCGATTAACTAACTAGAATGAAAATTAAACTAACAAAAAATCATGCAAAACAGTGATACCTAGATTTCGAATTCCCCTAGGACTTACTGATGCAATCATGATTTCACTAATTAATTTAATCTTTAGTTCATTGGACTATAAAAATTCCTATTTTATGATATTATCTTTCTCAAGACTATTAACATTTAACTTGCAACTGTTTAACTGAAATCTCTTTTCTAGTTTAAATCCCAAGATTACATTAATCGATTTGTGAATTCTACTATTAGGTTTGACGTTAATCTAGTGGATTTATATCAACCTATTTTTAGGTTTGCATGCAACTCCTTTCAGTTATACTAAATCTATTTATATAAAAGGATTTTTCAATATTAATTTAAGGATAATTAAAAACACATAATTAAATCTAAAAAACTAAAAAATGAATTAAGTTAAATAAAATCACCACGAGATTTATTCTACAACCAATAAAAGTTTAGTTCATAATCATAACATAAAGGCCAAAGAAAAAGAATAAAACTAAAGAAACCATAATGAGATCTCTTTTAATCTTCATGAATAAACTTTAAATTGATGAAAATCCACTCCAAATATGTTTTCTTGCTTGTTCTTCATTCTCTCTATCATTCAATGTCGTCAATATATGTTTTCCTAAGCCCCATAAGCCTCCTACGAACCTTTTACAAAATTCCTCCATTTTCTCTTTGTTTTATCCATTTATAGCTCGAATTTAAAGTTTTTAAAGTGGACACAGTCATTCACACTGCCATATGCATGACCTGGTCCCTCAATATTCCATTAATCTTCAAAAATTACGAAGAAACATAGTCCCAGAAAGCTACAAGGGCACCCACATGATTGTGTAGACTTATATAGACATTAATATGACATGTACTTACATGGAAACTCATCAAAATAGCTTCAATTTTTTTCATTTTTGTCTCAATTTCTTCCCTAATTCTTTTCTTTTTATCTATGAAGGCAAATAAGACCTAAAAACATAATAAAAAAAGAAAATTACCAAAGACAACAAGAAACTCTCAAATAAACAAGCAAAGTGCATTAAATGTGTGATTAGAAATATAATCTATGTAGTATTTATCAAATTTCCTCACACTTAAGCACTTACTTGGCTTTAAACAAATCAATTTCATTACTCTCATCTTAGAAAGAAACAACCCCAGAAAGGAATTAAACAAAAAGAATATCTTTCAAAATTCTCCATTATTCATTCAATTGCAAAATTTATTATAAAGCAAAAAATCGCAAGGGGGGTGAATTGTGAGTATAAAAATTTTCGCAAGCTCTTCTAATTAATATAATAAATAAATCCTAGTTAGAAAGGGACAGTGGAAGCCTGTCAAACAATAAAGTCTTTTTAAGTAACAGGAGCTTGTTAGGCAATAGGAACCTTTTGTGGGATATGACTCTGCTTAAACAAAAGGAGCCTACTGAATGATAAATCTTATTAAAACTATTTTAAAACAAAAGACACCTGTTAAAATTAAAAGGAACCTCTTGCAAGTTGAAAAGTGAAGGAGTCTCTTATAAAAGTAAAGGAGCCTCTGGTTTAAAAAACAACACACACACACACACACAATATAATTCTGAAATTTAAAAGTTAAAGAGAGAAAGAAGAAAGACGCAGTCAATTTATACTAGTTTGGCTTACAATTCAAGCCTAAGTCCAGTTCCTAAGTATCTAACTTGAGTGTTTCACTATAAAAACTGAGTATTAAATTTGACGTGCCTCTCCAAGCTCATAAATATATATTTTTCAAGGTTTTCTAACCTTTCACACTCAAAGTGTATAACAAGCTTCTAAAAAGCTCACAGAAAAATAAAATAACAATTTCTCTTTTGATAGAATGATTTCACTTTCTAAAGCACAACAGTAATGATATGATTCTCAAGAGTATAGATGCTACTCAAAATGTTTCGACAATCTGAATATGTTCGTTATCTTCACAAGTGCTGTCACTCTTCCTTAAATAGTCAATTTTTTCAACTAGTCGTTACTTCACTCGCATTTTTAGTCGACTGGGTGAATTTACCTCTGAATAACTTTGATGTCATCTTTTCAAAAAATCTTCTAGTAGTCACGGAGATAATATATGACCTTCATAATTAGTAAGATCTTTTTAGAGAAACCATTTCTAATAAGTTAAGTTCATAAAGAAGGTTCCTGCAAGAAAAAACGTATTTATTATGATTTTATTTTCTTTTGAGAATAAGAATGTTAATTGTACAAAAGCAATAAATCCAACTTGAATTTTGAATTGTGATACAGTTATCATCAAAATCGTTAAATATAAACCTTTAGCTAACAGTTACTTGCATCAAATTATAAATTAATCCAATTCAATCTATAATTCTTTAAATTTTAACTTAATTCACATCATTCCACTTAATGCATAAAGTGAACGTACATAAGAAAAATTGCTAAAATCTTTAAGCACTTTCATACCCCTTATTAAAAACAAAACACTAAATTTAAACATTTTAAGAGCATTTAGAAGGTTGTTTGAAAAGTCATCTAGCCTTTTGACACAAAAGTAAATACCTCGTCATGAATACCTCATGTTACTTAATTAGGTCACTATCTCAAATAATTACTAGTACCACTCTTTAACTTTGACCTTTTTATGGTACAAAGCTAATAAAGTTAAATTATTTATACTCATTTATTAACATACTATTATTTTTTACTTCTTATTTTTGTATGTGGGGTAGAAAAATGCTAAAAAAGAATTCACATTTAACTCAACGCATGTACAAATTATACGTAAAGTATCATAGTGCAAATTAAGTATCTATTCTTAAAATTAATGAACTAACTTGAAATTAACTTACTCATCAAAACTCACAACTATTTGTCTAAACAAATCAAATCGAATTTGTAACCAAAATCATAATAAATCATCTTAATCAACATCTTCCTTAAAAAAATTATGGATTATTCATTATTAAGATAATTATAACAAAATTGATAAGCTTGAGTGCTAAGTCTCTCCCCTTCTTTTAAGTTATACATTATCTTCAATGTACGAAACATTCAAGAATAAGGAAAATTATGAAAAATAAGGGAGGGGTGAGGATAACATGGACTCCCTTAATAGAAAAAGAATTCCATTATTGTCCAATGACGTCAACATCCATCTGATACTAGTGAAATCTTTTCTACTTTATAACAAAGGTTGATTTTACCTTCATAACTTGTGGAACTCTATCAAATCTTAAGTAACAAAATTAGGACTATTAAACTAAAACTATGAAAATAACTAAAATATTAATAAAAATATTGCAAACTACTCGATAAAAACAAAAAGCCTAATTATTGGGTTGTCTCACAACTGGTGTTTCTTTACAAGTCTTATAACTGGACTTCTCAACAAGCTCTTTTTTAACCTAGATTTATAATTAGTGGCATGCTTCTACTTGTTTTCTCACACAAAAGTTTAGCAGCCTACAAATAGACCACATTTTACAAGATAAGGGCATATATCAAATTAATAAAACCAATTAACTCAATTAATGTTCTTTTTAGTAACAAACTGTTAAGTTGTCAATTTTGGACTAATTTTGAGATAAATTTCTTTAATGTGTTGAATTATTATGCAAAATTGATGGACTTGTTTCTAAATTATTCTCAGGTGGTTTTCAACACATGGAAGATCAAATTGGACTAAAAAGATAGAATTAAAAGGAAGACAAGTCGAATTCCCAGCTGGTAGAAAAATTAAATGACTAAGCGTGGGCACATACAAGGGAAAGGATTTTCTACAGATCTGATTTTAAATCAGATCCGATTGCATACAAGATTTTGAAATTCAAATGTTGCCTTATTGATGGGGATTTACGACCTGAAGATCTGGAAGAGATTTTTGTTGAAGATCATGATAAGATAAAGGATGAAAAGAATCAAAAAGGATAAAAGACGTACTGTTCACGTGTTCTATTCACGCAAAGAGAGGAGAGCTGATGTTTTGCATTTTTTTATAGATTGTTTCTTTCTATTTTGCTTGCTTTTAGACTAGAAATTGCGTATATTTCATAAAAGACCAGGGATGGAGACCTTATCTAGTGTTATTGTTTTATTTGCTTTTACTTTTGCCATGAATAGCTAAACTTTTCTTCTTGGTTGAAGGGAACCTCATTACAAACTGTCAATATAACAAAGAATCACAAAACTCCATGGATCTTTGATTGACTTTGACAATTTGTTTTGTGGAAAGTAGGAGCCTTTGTACTTAAGATGACTGTCTATAATTTGTCAATAGTCTCTTTATTTGGCTCCTACTCTTCATCTTCCTCTTTATCCTCTTCCTTCTCTTTTTCCTTCTCTTCTTGAATATCAACTTCCTACTTTTCTTCAACCTTTATCTTCTCTGCTAAATCTTCATCCTTCTCTTTTTGAATTGTAACTTCCTCTATATATTTAAACTCTGGCTCCTCCCCACTATGAAAAATTAATGCGCTCACATGATTCCTCAAGTTTAATTTAGAGTATTCAGATGAATCAACTAGCTTTTGGAGTCTATGGAGGGTAGCCTCGCTTGAAGCAATGTCTTTCATTAAGACATCTTCAAAATGTTCCTCTTTCTTTTGCTGCAGTTGTTCTGAAAATCTAGATCAAGCATGATTGACCCATACAAAGTCGTAACAATTGCTTCAGTTTGGATTATAAGTATTCTCATAATAGCTATCTTAAGGGCAATCATGCAATTCAGATGCTCTCATATGTAGTTCGATGCCTAATATTTATGATCACCCTCATAAATATCACAACACATCATAGATATTAATTAAGTTACCGAATACATTTCACCATGCCTCTCGATCTAAGCTTACAAAGCTGTCATAAGTGATGACATGCCATAATTCTCTTGAGAATACTATCCTCTCCATCTTTCCAATGTGTTTGGGAGCTATAAAAATATTGACTACCCAAATCTTGAAAGTAAGACACAAACATAAGATCTAGAAAGAAAGTTATAAGGAAAAAATAAAATAAAAAACTACCTAAAAAGAAAAAATAACTAAATTAATAAAAACAAACACTACAACAGGTTCTTTCGCGACGAAAATAAACATCACTAAAAAAAGAGAAATCATCACAAATATTAATTTGCGATGATTTCATGTCGTCACCCAAATCGTCGCTGAATCCCGGTAGCAAAACAACATCCGCGACATTTTTCACAATTCGTCGCCAAAACTTGTTTGCGACGAAAATAATTCGTCAATAAAAATTATTACCAACGATAAGGAGGAACGTCGTACATGGTTTTGTGCGACGTTTCTGTTTCGTAGATAAAAGTTTTCCTACGAAATTTTATTTGTCGGTATTTATGTTTAGTGACGATTTCATTTTGGTAGCAGAATCCTTTTAGCTACTAAGTTTTTATCGTAGGGAAATATTTTCAAAGATGTTTCTATAAACGTAGTTAAAAACTTTTTTTGACAAATTAGACTTTGGTTGGTAATGGGATTTTGTGACAATTGTGTTTTGGTAACAAAAAAGTTTTAGCTACGAAAACGTGGTTGTAGCAAAACCTTATTACCGACATTATTTATACGTAGTTAATTAGTTTTTGTGACGAATTGTATTTGGTAGCTAATAGTATTTAGTTAAAAATTTTAACTTTTAATTTAATAATTATTATAATTGTTGAAAATGAATTTTTTAATTTATTACAATTTTAAGACTTTTTGTGACGAATTTTTTTGATAGCTAATATTATTTAGTAACAAATTTTAATTTTGAAATTAATAATTATTATAATTGTTAAAATCGAATTTATTTTAATTTATTACAAATTTTAAGATTTTTTGAAATATTTAAATTATTTCTTTATAATTAATATTAGTGACATATTTTGTAAATAATAATAAATTGAAATAAAATAAACATATAAAATGGAATGCATTGTTACAAACTAAGAGTCTGCATCTGAGTCACTACTACTAACATATGTAGAACCTAGCATTTGTTTAACCAAAATTTTAAGCTTGCTAACTTCTTTTAGTCCATGATTTAACTTGTCTTCTGTATATTGTAATTTTGTCTTCAACGCCTGGTTCTCCTCTTGAAGTGTCGTCACATATGCTGGTCGTAACGAAGAGGTACCAACAGGCTTAGGGCCATATCTAAGACCTTTGATATAGCCCGATCGTGTACTAAGGACATTGTTGCAAGTCATCGACATTGGGCTGATTTCCCTCAGCCAATGACATCTGCAATAACTCCTGCTTCTTATCCTATAATGTCAAGTAGAAAATTGAGTTAACTAAAAAATTATTAGTTAATATTATATAGAAAAATAAATTGTAATATTAATTTATTTGTACTCACATAATTACTTTGTGTCTCTTCAGACGTCCAGCCTTGATCTTCTTTATAGTGTGCCCTTGGAATTATGTTTGACTCTATAATATGATTTAAAAAAATTATAACCAATTAGAATTTATTGTATTAAAAATAGAATAATAAATTAAAAGCGTTACACTTACTAATTCTTGTCGGACAACGACAAATGATCTGGAGCTGGTCTTATGAGGAGTCTTCATTAAGGCTCTGTTGGCCTTGGCTTTAGGATACTTTTCTTAAATTAAGAGAAGTAGTTATGAGATCTATAAACATAATTAATGGAAGGAAATATGAAGCGGACAAAAACAAGCTTGAACCTTTGCTAAAGCCCAATAATCAAATAATTTATTCCAATTTTCTTCAATCTCTCGTTCCGGCATATGTCTCCTTACCTCTTCATCAGAAGGAAAATACTGATCATATTTATGAAGTCGATATCGGTGATCCTTCACCCTTTGTTTCAACAGTGAACTAACACTGCTTGAAACCTTAGGCGTGTTGATATCAGCGATATTGAGCTTCATCTGTAAAAACACGTATTAGATAAGTTATTAATTTAATTAAGTAAAATTGCAATATTTATAATGAAATGAATAGAAATATTACCGAAACTTTATCCAAAGCATTTTGCAGCAAGTTGTCTTCCTTCAATTGCCTAACATGCTGAAGATAAGGCAACTCATTTCGAACAACGACGCCCAACTCATTGGCCAACTTCGCAGCTTGGATCTTATCCATTGGGCACCCTTGCGTCAGGTCAATCGTCATTGACAACTTGGAATTTAATGCAACATTCATTCGTTGCAACTCAACTCCTTTTGTCTTACCTCTACCTCGTTTTCTTAGGCCAGCATTAAAACTTGAAAAAAATACATAATGATAAAAACACACTAAACATGTAACCAGAGCATAAATGTAAATATGCTTGGTTATAAAACACATACCTGAAGATCCCTCATGACTACCAGACGATGTTGGTAAAGGTTGTTATTCCTGATTTTCCTCATTTATTGATGGAATTGCTGGTTATTCTGTGGGAGAAACTTCATCTGCCGTGACCACCCTCTTTTCTTTGTTTCGCCCAGGTCCCATTATAATGAACCTGTGTAAAACGAATTAAGAACATAACGTACAATTGTAATTGCAAAATAAAATTAACATTTTGTGAAACATTAAAACTATGCTTAATTAACATAGGTAAAACATCAACAACATAAAGTAATTATCTTATTAACATTTGAAACAATACAAACAATGAAACTTACATTCAATCATCATGATCAAGATGAAGAAAATCATCAT
>JAOTAY010072160.1:0-17018 GCA_025629805.1 Erythroxylum baracoense | reverse complement strand
CTCCCTTATCTTAGGATATGTATCGGAATGACCTACGGGCATCCCGGTGCGTACCCTAGGGTAATGGGGTGTTACAAAAAATGTGCCCACAAATTGTTTTTTCATCAAAGTTGTAAAGCAAAAACACCAGTGGGTTGTTTTGCCCATCAAAGAAGTGCCAATGGTTGTTTTGTCACTGAAAGTGCCCAGCAACTTTGTGAATGGGTTGTTCTGCTCATTGAAGGTGCCCAGTGTCCATGTCAACTAGATGTTTTCTCAACGAAGGTGCTTAACAACAATGCCAATGTGCAATTTACTCTCCGAATGTGCTTGTTTTGCACACTAAAGGTGCACAAAAACTAGGCCAAAGGTTTGTTTTGCTCACCAAAGGTGCCCAACAACCATGCCAACTGATTGTTTTCTTATCGAAGACACTTAGTGATTGTTACAATAGGTTGTTTTCTCACCAAAGGTACCCAGCCACCATTACAATGGTTGTTTACTTGTCGAAAGTGCCTGTGACTTTGTCAACTAGTCGTTTTGCTCATTGAATCTACCCAACGACATTCCCAACAAGTTCATTTCTCACTAAAGGTGCCTAGTGACCTTGTGAATAGGTAATTTTGCCAACAAAACTGCCAGTGATTGTATCAGTGGGTTGTTTTCCTCATTGAAGGTGCCCAACGACCTTTCCAACTTGTTATTCTGCTCACCGAAGGTGCCCAACAATTATGCCAAAGGGTTGTTTTGCTCACCGAAGGTCCCTAACAACCATGCCAACTAGTTGTTTTCTAATCCAAGCTGAACAGGGGCCGTTACAATGAGCTGTTTACTCACCGAAGTGCGCAAAGGTTGTGTCAACTAGTTGTTTTGCTCAATGAGGGCACCCAGTGACCGTGTTTACTAGTTGTTTGCTCACTGAAGGTGCCCACCGACAGTGCCAATGGGTAATTTTCTCAGGGAAAGTGTGTAGCAATTCTGTCAACGTGTTGTTTCCTCACTGAAGAAGCCCAGCGATCATGGCAACTGCTTATTTTGCTCAATGAAGGGGCCCAACAACTACGCCAATAGCTTGTTTTGCTTAGCAAAGGTGCTGAACAACCATGCTAACTTATTGTTTTTTCATTGAAGCTACCTAGAGACCATTACAGTGGATTGTTTTCTCACCAAAGGTGTCCAGCGATTGTTACAATGGCTTGTTTACTCATCGAAAGTGCCTAGTGACTGTGTCAATGATTTGTTTTGCTCATCGAAGATACCTAGCGACCATGCCAACTAGTTGTTTTACCCATCAAAGATGTGTCCACTAACTATTTTCTCACTAAAGGTTCCCATCAACCATGTTAGCGGACTGTTTTATGCTCTAAAGATGTGACAACGGGTTGTTTTCCCACTTAAAGTGCCTAACGATTGTGTGAACGGATTGTTTTGCTCACCGAAGGTGCCTAACGACCACTTTAACCAATTTTTTCTCACCAAAGGTGCCCAGTGACTATGCCAATGGGCAATTTTCTCATTGAAAGTGCCCATCGACCATGCCAACAAGTTGTTTTTTTCATCCAAAGATGTGCCCACAGATTTTTTATTCATCAAAGTTATCCAGCAACCACACCAGTGGGTTGTTTTGCCCACCAAAGATATGCCAACCGGTTGTTTTGCCATTAAAAGCACCCAGCGACTATTTGAACGACTTGTTTTGCTCATCATATGTGTCCAGTGTCTATGTCAACTAGTTATTTTTCTTACTGAAGGTGCCTGGAAATGGTGCCAATGGGCAATTTACTCTGCAAATGTGCCTAGCGACTATGTCAACAGGTTGTTTTACTCGCCGAAGGTGCCAAGTGACCATGCCAACTAGTTGTTTTCTCATTGAATGTGCCCACCGACCATGCTAATGGATAATTTTCACAGTGAAAATGCCTAGCGATTATATGAAAAGATTGTTTTGCTCACTGAAGATGCCCAACGATCATGCCAACTGGTTGTTTTGCTCACTGAAGGTGCCCAGCAACTACGGCAAAGGGTTGTTTTGATCATCGAAGGTGCCTAGTGATTATGCCAACTAGTTGTTTTCTCATTAAAGCTACCTAGTGATCATCACATTAGCCTGTTTTCTCACCAAAGATGCCCAGCAATCGTTACAATGGACTATTTAATCACTAAAAGTGCCCAGTGACTGTGTCAACTTTTTTTTTTGCTTACCAAAGGTGCTTAACGACCATGCCAACTGGTTGTTTTTCCCACCAAAGATGTGGCCACGGACTGTTTTCTCACCAAAAATTCCCATCAGTCATGCCAGCGGGCTGTTTCACCCTCCAAAGATGTGGCAATAGGTTGTTTTCTCACTGAAAGTGCCTAACGATTGTGTAAATAGGTTGTTTTGCTTACCGAAGGTGCCCAACGACCATGTCAACCAATTTTTTCTCACCGAAGGTGCCTAGCAACTATGCCAAAGGGTTGTTTTGCTTACCGAAGTGCTCAACAACTAGACTAAAGGTTATTTTGCTCACCGAAAGTGCTTAACAACCATGCCAATTGGTTGTTATCTGATGATAGCTGCACAGTGGCCGATATAATGGGCTATTATCTCACTAAAGGTGCCCAGTGATCGTTACAATGGGTTTTTTATTCCTTGAAAGTGCTCAGTGACAATGTCAGTGATTTGTTTTGCTCACCGAACATTTGTAGCAACTATGACAACTGGTCGTTTTAACTACCAAAGATGTGCGCACTGGCTGTTTTCTCACCAATGTGGTAATAGGTTGTTTTCTCACCATGCTAGTAGGTTTTTTTCCCCCCAAAGATGTGGCAATGGGTTGTTTTCTCATTGAAAGTGCCCAAAAACTGTGTGAATGGGATGTTTTGGTCCCCGAAGTTGCCCAGCGACCATGTCAACTACTTCTTTTGTCACTTAAAGTGCCCAGTGATTGTGTGAATGGGTTGCTTTCCTCACTGAAGATACCTAGTGTCCATATCAACTAGTTGTTTTCTCACCAAAGGCGCCTAGTAACGATGCCAATAGGCAATTTACTCTTCGAATGTTCCTAGCGGCTGTGTCAATGGGTTGTTTTCCTCACCAAATGTGCCCAGCAACTAGGCCAAAGGGTTGTTTTGCTCACTGAATATGCCCAACAACCATGCCAACTAGTTGTTTTCTGATCGAAGCTACATAGTGATTGTTATAATGCACTGTTTTCTCACCAAAGTTACCCTACTACCGTTACTATGGGTTGTTTACTCATCGAAAGTGCCCAACGACTATGTCAACGAGCTGTGTTGCTCATCGAAGGTGCCCAACGACCATGCCAACAAGTTGTTTTCTCACTAAAGGTGCCCAACGACCTTGTCAGTAGACAATTTTCCTAACGAAAGTGCCCAGCGATTGTGCCAACGAATTGTTTTCCTCACTAAAGGCGCCTAGCGACCTTGGGAACTAGTTATTTCGCTCACCGAAGGTGTCCAACAACTATGCCAAAGGGTTGTTTTGCCTACCGAAGGTGCCCAGTAATAAGGCCAAAGGATTGTTTTACTCATCGAAGGTGCCCGATAACCATCCAACTGGTTGTTTTCTGATCGAAGCTAGTTAGTGGCAGTTCCAATAGGCTGTTATCTCACCAAAGGTGCCTAGCTAGTGTTACAATGGGCTGTTACCTTACCAAAAATGCCCAATGACCATGCCAACTAATTGTTTTCTCATTAAAGGTGCCCAGCGATCTTGTCAATAGGCAATTTTCCCAACAAAAGTACCCAGTGATTATACCAACAAGTTGTTTTCCTCACTAAAGGCTCCCAGCGACCTTACTAACTGGTTGTTTCGCTCACGGAAGGTGTCCAGCAACTATGTCAAAGTGTTGTTTTCCCACCGAAGGTGCCCAGCAATAAGGCTAAGGGGTTGTTTTGCTCACTGAAGGTGCCCAACAACCATGCCAATTGGTTTTTTCTGATCAAAGCTACAAAGTGGCAGTTACAATACACTATTATCTCATGAAAGGTGCTCAGCTAGTGTTACAATGGGCTATTTACTTACTGAAAGTGCCTAGTGTCTATGTCAACAAGTGGTTTTGCTCCCTGAGGGTGCCGAGCGACCATCCCAACTAGTTGTTTTCTCACTAAAGGTGCCCACTAAATGTAGCATAGGGTAGTTTTCTTAGCGAAAGTGTGCAATGATTGTGTCAATGGGATGTTTTCCTCAATGAAGATGCCTAGTGATAATGCCAATTGGTTGTTTTGCTCACCGAAGGTGCCGATAGACCATGTCAACCAGTTTTTTTCTCACCAAAGTTCCTATCGACCTTGCCAACTGGTTGTTTTTTGAACCTAAGATGTGCCCACATATTGTTCTTTCATCGAAGTTGTCCAACAATCACACCACCTGGTTGTTTTGCCAACCGAAGATGTGCCAATGGGTTGTTTTATCACTAAAACTGCCCAACCACTGTGTGAACAGGTTGTTTTGCACACCATATGTACCCAACGTCCATGTCAACTAGCTGTTTTCTCACCAAAGTTACTAATGAACGATGCCAATAGGCAATTTATTCTCTGAATGTGCCCTGCGACTATGTCAATGTGTTATTTTACTTAGCGAAGGTGCTTGGCGACCATGTGAACTAGTTATTTTCCTAATAAAGGTGCCCACGGGCCTTGCTAATAGGTAATTTTCTCAGCAAAAGTGCCTAGTGCTTGTGTAAACGGGTTGTTTTCTTCACTCAAGGTGCCCAATGATTATGGAAATGGGTTGTTTTCTCACCAAAGGTGCCCAGCGATCATTATAATGGACTGTTGACCCGCCGAAAGTGCCCAGTGACTGTGTCAACGATTTGTTTTGCTCACCAAAGGTGCCTAGCAACCATACCAACTGGTTGTTTTGCCCACCAAAGATGTGCCCACGAACTGTTTTTTTAAGGCTCCTATCAACCATGCTAACGGGCTATTTTGCCTTCCAAAGATGTGGCAATGGGTTGTTTTCTCACTAAAAGTGCCCAGTGACTATGCGAACGAGTTGTTTTGCTCACCGAAGGTGCCCAGCAACCATGTCAACTAGTTTTTTCTCGCTGAAAGTTCCTAGCGACCGTGCCAATGGGCAATTTTCTCATCAAAAGTGCCCAACTGCTTGTTTTCCCATTGAAGCTCCCCAGTGACTGTTATAATGGGTTGTTTACTCACAAAAGGTGCCTAGTGACTGTTACAATGGGCTGTTTACTCATCGAAAGTGCCCAGTGGCAATGTTAATGAGTTGTTTAGCCCACCGAAGGTGGCCAATGACCCTGCCAACTAGTTGTTCTACTCACCAAAGTTGCCCAGCAACTATGCCAAGGGGTTGTTTTGCCTACCAAAGGTGCCCAACGACTATGCCAACTGGCTATTTTCTCATCAAAGCTGCCTAGAGCATTACAATGGCTTGTTTTCTCACCAATAGTGCTCGTTGACAGTTAAAATGGGTTGTTTACTCACTGAAAGTGCCCAGTGACTATGTCAACAAGTTGTTTTACTCACTGAAAGTGCCCAGCGACTTTGTCGACTGGTTGTTTTGCCCACCAAAGAAGTGACCACAGACTGTTTTCTCACCGAAGGTGCCCATCAACCATTCTAACGAGCTATTTTGCCCACCAAATATATGGAAATGGAAATTTTCTCACTTAGAGTGCCTAACGAATGTGCGAACGGGTTGTTTTGCTCGTCGAAGATGCCCAGTGATCATCTTAACTAGTTTTTTTCTCACTGAAGGTGCATGACAATCATGCCAATAGGCAATTTTCTCAAAGAAAGTGCCCAACAATCATGTCAATGGGTTGTTTTCATCACCCTAGGTGCTCCGTGATCATGCCAACTGGTTGTTTTGCTCACCTAAAGTGCCCAACAACTATGCCAAAGTGTTGTTTTGGTCACCGAAGGTGGAGAACGACCAATCCAACTACTTGTTTTCTCATCAAAACTGTTCAATGATCATTATAATTGGTTGTTTTCTCACCAAGGGCGGCCAATGACTGTTACAGTGGGCTATTTACTCATCGAAAGTTCCCAGTGACAGTGTTCATGGGTTGTTTTGCTCACCGAAGATGCCAAGTGACAATGCCAACTGGTTGTTTTGCTCACCTAAGGTTCCTAGCAATTACGCCAAAGGGTTGTTTTGCCTATTGAAGGTGCCCAACGACTATGCCAACTAGTTGTTTTCTCACCAAAGGTGCCCCGCTACTGTTGCAATGGGTTGTTTACTCATCAAAACTGAGCAGCAACTATGTCAACAAGTTATTTTGCTCACCCAACGACCCTACGAACTAGTTGTTTTCTGACTAAAGGTGCCCAGTGACCTTGCTCACTGAAGGGTTATTTTGCCGACCAAAGTTGCTAGCAACTAGGTCAAAGGGTTGTTTTACTCACTGAAGGTTCCCAACAACCATGCCAACTAGTTGTTTTCTGATTGCAACTACACAATGACTGTTACAATGGGCTGTTATCTCACTAAAGGTTCTTAGCGATGGTTACAATTGGCTGTTTACTCACCGAAAGTGCCCAGTGATTGTGTCAACGATTTGTTTCGTTCACAGAAGGTTCCTCGCAACCATGCCAACATGTTGTTTTTCCCACCAAAGATATGCCCACATACTGTTTTCTTACCGAAGGTTCCCGTAAACCATGCTAGAGGGTTGTCTTGCCCTCCAAAGATGTTGCAATAGGTTGTTTTCTCACTGAAAGTGCCCAATAACTTTGTGAAAGAGATGTTTTGCTCATTGAAGGTACCCAGCGAGCATGTCAACTAGTTTTCTCTCATTGAAAGTGCCCAACAACCATTCCAATGGGCAATTTTCTCACCGAAGGTGCCCAATAACCATGTCAACAGGTTGTTTTGCCCACCAAAGATGTGCCTATGACTGTTTTCTCACCGAAGGTTCCCATAAACCATGCTAAAGGGTTGTTTTGCCCTCCAAAGATGTTGCAATGGGTTGTTTTCTCATTGAAAGTGCCCAACAACTTTGTAAACGAGATGTTTTGCTCACTGAAGGTACCCAGCGAGCATGTCAACTAGTTTTTTTCTCTTCGATAGTGCCCAGTGACTGTGCCAATAAGCAATTTTCTCACTAAAAGTGCTCAACAACCATGCCAACTGGTTGTTTTGCCCACCAAATATGTGCCCACAGTTAGTTTTCTCACTGAAGGTACCCATCAAGCATGCTCGCGGGTTGTTTTTCCCTCAAAAGATATGGCAATGGGTTGTTTTCTCACTAAAAGTGCCTAACAGTTTTATGAACGAGATGGTTTGCTCAACGAAGGTGCTCAGCGACTAAGTCAACTAGATTTTTCTCAGCTAAGGTGCCCAGCGACTATCCCAATGGGCAATTTTCTCAAAGAAACTGCCAATCGACCATACCAACTAGTTGCTTTTCCAACCAAAGATGTGCCCACAGATTGCTTTTTCATTGATGTTTCCAGCAACCATGCCAAAGGGTTGTTTTGCTGATCAAAGATGTGCCAATGGGTAATTTTCTCACAGAAAGGGCCCAGCGGTGACCATGCTAACTAGTTGTTTTCTCACTGAAGGGGCCCACTGATCATGCCAATGGATAATTTTCTTCACAAAAATGCCCATCAATTGTGTGAACAGTTTGTTTTCCTCACTCAACTTTCCCAGCAATTATGCCAACCTGTTGTGTTACGTACTAAAGATGGCAAATAACTATGCCAAAGGGTTATTTTGGTCATCGAAGGTGGCCAACGATCAATCTAACAGCTTGTTTTCTCATCGAAGGTTCCCAGTGACCATTATAATAGGTTATTGTATCACGAAAGGTGCTCAGCGACTGCTACAATGGGTTGTTTAGCTACCAAAAATGCTTAGCGACAGTGTTAATGAGTTTTGCTCACCAAAAGTGCCCAGCAACCATCCCCACTGGTTGTTCTGCTCACCGGAGGTGCCAAGCATCTACGCCAAAGGGTTGTTTTACTCACCAAAGGTGGCCAACAACTAGGGAAAAGGGGTTGTTTTGCTTACTAAAGGTGCCCAACGACCATGCCAACTAGTTATTTTTTGATCGAAGCTACCTAGTGACTATTACAATGGGTTGTTCTCTTACCAAAGGTGCTTAACTACCATTATAATGGGTTATTTACTCACCGAAAGTGCCTAACAACTGTGTCAATGAGTTGTTTTACTCACTGAAGGTTCCCAGTGATCATGCCAACTGGTTGTTTTGCTCACCTAAGAAGCCCAGCAACAATGCCAAAGGGTTGTTTTCTCCTCAAAGCTGCCTAGTGACTGTTACACTGGATTTTTTTCCCACCAAAGGTGCCCATCGACCATTACAATTGGCTGTTTACTTACTGAAAGTGCACAATGACTATGTCAATGAATTGTTTTGCTCACTGAACGTGCCCAGTGACCATGTCAAATGGTTGTTTTGCAACTAAAATGTGACCTGGGATAGTTTTCTCACTGAAGATTCCCATCGAGCTTGCCAGTGGGTTGTTTTTCCCTCCAAAGATATGCCAATGAGTTGTTTTCTCACTGAAAATGCCCAACATTGTGAACGGGATGTTTTGCTCACCGAAAGTGCCTAGTGACTATGTTAACTAGTTTTTTTCTGATCGAAGGTGCCTAGCGACCGTGCCAATGGGCAATTTTCTCAACAAAAATGCCCTCGACCATGAAAACTGGTTGTTTTTCCAACCAAAATGTGCCCACAGATTTTTTTTTCATGGAAGTTGTCTAGTAACCATACCAGCGGGTTATTTTGCCCACCAAGGATGTGCCAATGGGTTGTTTTGTCACTGACAGTGCCCAATGACTATGTTAACGAGTTGTTTTGCTCACCCTATATGCCTAGCATCCATCTCTACTAGTGTTTTCTTATCGAAGGTACCTAAAAATAGTGCCAATGGACATTTTACTCTTTTAATGTGCCAGCGACTGTGTCAACGGGTTATTTTGCTCATTGAAGGTGACCGACGATCGATGACTATGTTAACTAGTTGTTTTCTCATTGAAGGTGGCCATCGATCGTGCCAATGGACAATTTTCTTAGCAAAAGTTCCTAGTAATTGTGTGAATGGGTTGTTTTCATCTCCCAAGATGCCCAGCGATCATGCCAACTGGTTGTTTTGCTCACCAAAAGTGCCCAGAAACTATGCTAAAGGGTTGTTTTGCTCACTGAAGGTGCCCAACGACCATGCCAACTAGTTATTTTCTCATGGAAGTTGCAGAGTGACTATTTCAATGGCCTGTTTTCTCACTAATGGTGCCTAGTGATTGTTGCAATGAATTGTTTACTCATCGAAAGTGCCTAGTGAATGTGTCAACGATTTGTTTTGCTCACCGAAGGTGCCAAACGACCATACAAGCTGGATGTTTTGCCAACCAAATATATGCCCACAGATTGCTTTCCCACCAAAGATTCCCATCAACCATGGTAGCGGGTTGTTTTGCCCTCTAAAGATGTGGCAATGGGTTGTTTTCTCACTGAAAGTGCCTAATGACTGTGTAAATGGGTTGTTTTGCTCACCAAAGGTGCCCAGCGACCATGTCAACCAATTTTTTTCTCACCGAAGGTGCCCAAAAACTATGCCAAAGGGTCGTTTTACCCACCGAAGGTGCCCAGCAACTAGGCTAAAGTTGTTTCATTCACTGAATCTGCCAAACAACCATGCCAACTGGTTGCTTTTTTATCGCAACTGCACAGTGACTATTACAATGGGTTGTTACCTCACCGAAGGTACCGAACGATTATTGCAATGGGCTGCTTACTCACCAAAAGTGCCCAGTGATTATGTTAACAATTTATTTTGCTCACCGAAGATGCCTAGCGGCCATGCCAACTGGTTGTTTTTCCCACCAAAGATGTGGAAATGGGTTATTTTCTCACTGAAATTGCCCAATAACTGTGTGAACGAGATGGTTTGCTAACCGAAGGTTCCCAGTGACCATGTCAATTAGTTTTTTCTCATCAAAGGTGCCCAACGATTGTACTAATGATCAATTTTCTCATCAAATGTGCCCATCGACCTTGCCAACTAGTTGTTTTTCCAACCAAAGATGTGCCCACATATTCTTTTTTTAATCGAAGTTGTTCAGCCAAAACATCAGCGGGTTGTTTTTCCCATCAAAGATGTGCCAATGGGTTGTTTGTCACTAAAAGTGCCTAGCGACTGTGTGAACGAGTTGTTTTCTCACCAAAGGTGCCCAGCGTCTATGTCAACTAGTTATTTTCTCACTGAAGGTGCCTAACAATGGTGTCAATGGGCAATTTGCTATCCGAATGTGCTCAGCAACTGTGTTGATGAGTTGTTTTGCTCACTGAAGGTGCCCAATAACTAGGCCAAAGGGTTGTTTTGCTCACCGAAGGTGCCCAACGACCATGCCAACTGGTTCTTTTCTGATCGAAGCTACCTAATGACTATTACAGTGGGCTGTTCTCTTACCAAATGTGCCCCGCTACCGTTACAATAGGTTGATTACTTACCGCAAGTGCCCAGTGACTGTGTTAATGAGTTGTTTTGCTCACTGAATGTGCCCAACAACTATGCCAACTAGTTGTTTTCTCATCAAATGTGCCAAGTGACCTTGCCAATAGGCCATTTTCCCAGCAAAGGTGCCCAACGGTTGTGTCAATAGGTTGTTTTCTACACTGAAGGTGCCCAAAGACCTTGCCAACTGGTTGTTTCGCTTACTGCAGGTGCCCAACAACTATATCAAAAGGTTTTTTTGCCCACCAAAGGTGCCCCAGTAACTAGGATAAAGGGTTGTTTTGCTCAACAAAGGTGCCTAACAGCAATGCCAACTGGTTTTTTTCTGATCAAAGCTACACAGGGACCGTTACAATAGGTTGTTATATCACCAAAGATGCCCTGCTAGTGTTATAATGGGTTGTTTACTCACCAAGACTGCCCAGTGACTGTGTCAACGATTTGTTTTGCTCATCAAGGGTGCCTAGCGACCATGCCAATTAGTTGTTTCCTCACTGAAGGTGCCCAACAACAGTGCCAATAGGTAATGCTCGCAGCAAAAGTGTGCAGTGATTGTGTCAACGGGTTTTTTTCCTCACTAAAGGTGCCCTGTGATCATGCCAACTAGTTATTTTACTCACCTAAGACGCCCAACAACTATGCTAAAGGGTTGTTTGGCTCACCAAAGGTGGCCAACAGCCATACCAACTGGTTGTTTTCTTACCAAAGCTACCTAGTAACCGTTACAATGTGATGTTTTCTTAGCAAAGGTGCCCAACTATTGTTACAATAGGTTGTTTACTCACTGAAACCACCTAGTGATTGTGTCAATGATTTGTTTTGCTCGTCGAAGATGCCTAGTGACCATGCCAACTGGTTGTTTTCCCATCAAAGATGTGCCCACTGATTGTTTTCTCACTGAAGGTTCATATCAACGATCCTAGCGAGCTGTTTTGCCCTCTAAAGATGTGGCAATGGGTAGTTTTCGCGCTAAAACTGCCCAATGATTATGTGAAAGGGTTGTTTTCCTCATCGAAGGCTCCAAGCGACCATGTCAACAGTTTTTTTCTCACCGAAGGTGCCCAGCGACCTTGCCAATAGGCAATTTTCTCATTGAAGGTGCCCAACGACCATGCCAACTGGTTGTTTTGCCCATCAAAGGTGCACATACGGACTGTTTTTTCATCGAAGGTTCCCATCAAGCTTGTTAGTGGGTTGTTTTGCCCTCCGAAGATGTGACAATGAGTTGTTTTCTCACTAAAAGTGCCCAACAACTTGGTGAACGGGATGTTTTGCTCATCGAAGGTGCCAAGTGACCATGTCAACTAGTTTTTTTCTCATCGAAGGTGGCTAGTGACCGTGCCAATGGGCAATTTAGGCATCAAAAGTGCCCATCGACCTTGCCAACTGGTTGCTTTTCCAACAAACAATGTGCCCATAAATTGATTTTTTCATTAAAATTGTCAAGTAAAAATGCTAGGGGTTGTTTTGCCCACCAGAGATGTGCTAATGGGTTGTTTTCTCACTGAAGGTGCCCAGCAACTTTGTGAATGGATTGTTTTGCTCACTGAAGGTGTCTAGCATCCATGTCAACTAGTTGTCTTCTCATCGAAGGTGGCAAATAATGGTGCCAATGGGCCATTTACTCTCTGAATGTGCCCAGCGACTGTGTCATTAGGTTGTTTTGCTCACCGAAGGTGCCTAGTGACTAGGCTAAAGGTGCCCATCTACTGTTACAATGAGTTGTTTACTCACTGAAAGTGCCCAGTGACTGTGTCAACGAGTTGTTTTGCTCGCCGAGGGCACCCAGCGATCTTGCTAACTAGTTATTTTCTCACTGAAGGTGCACACCAACCATACCAATGGATAATTTTCTCAACAAAAGTGTGCATCAATGGGTTGTTTTCCTCACTGAAGATACCCAGCCATCATGCGAACTCATAGTTTTGCTCACCAATGGTGCCCAACAACTATGCCAAAAGGTTGTTTTGCTCATAGAAGGTGCCCAATAACCATATCAAATGGTTGTCTTCTCATTGAAGCTACCTAGTGACCGTTACAATAGGCTCTCACCAAAGGTGCCCAATGATCGTTACATTGGGTTGTTTACTCACCGAAAGTGACCAGTGACTGTGACAAATATTTGTTTTGCTCATCGAAGATGCCTGGAAACTAAGCCAACTGGTTATTTTGGCCACCAAAGATGTTCTTACTGACTATTTCCTCACAGAAGGTTGCCATCACCCATACTAGCGGGCTGTTTTGCCCTCCAAAGATGTGGCAATGGGTTGTTAACTCACCGAAGGTACCCAACGATCATGTGAACTGATAGTTTTGCTCACCGAAGGTGCCTAGTGACTAGGTTAAAGGTTTGTTTTGCTCATCGAAGGTACCAAATGACCATGCCAACTAGTTGTTTTCTGATCGAAGCTGCCTAGTGACTGTTACAATGGGTTGTTTTCTCTTCAAAGGTGCCCTGGCACATGTTACATTGGGTTGTTTACTCGTCGAATGTGCTTGCTCACTATGTCAACGAGTTGTTTTGCTCATCAAATTTGCCCATCAACCATTGCATCTAGTTGTTTTCTCACTCAAAGGGCCCAGCGACCTTGCTAATATGCAATTTTCCTAACCAAAATGCCCAACGATTGTGTTAATAGGTTGTTTTCCTCATTGAAGGTGCCCAATGACCTTGCCAACTAGTTATTCTACTCACCAAAGGTGCCTAGGAACTATGTCAAAGGATTGTTTTGCCCACTGAAGGTGCCTGGCAACTAGGCTAAAGGATTGTTTTGCCCACCGAAGGAGTCAAACAACCATGCCAACTGGGTGTTTTCTGATTGAAGCTGCATAGTGGGCATTACAATGGGCTGTTATCTTAACAAAGGTGCCCATCTACTATTACAATGGGTTGTTTACTCACCGAAAGTACCCAGTGACTGTGTCAACAAGTTGTTTTGCTCACCGAGGGCACCCAGCGACCATACCAATAAGTTGTTTTCTCACTGAAGGTGTACACCGACCGTGCCAATGGGTAATTTTCTTAGCAAAATTATGCAGCAATTGTGTCAACGGGTTTTTTTCCTCACTGAAGATACCCAGCCATCATACGAACTGGTAGTTTTGCCCACCAAAGGTGCCCAACAACTAGGCCAAAAAGTTGTTTTGCTTATCAAAGGTGCCCAACAATCATATCAAATGGTTGTTTTCTCATTGAAGCTACCTAGTAACTATTATAATAGGTTGTTTTCTCACCAATGGTGCCCAACGATCGTTACAATGGGTTGTTTACTCACTGAAAATGGCCAGCGACTGTGTCAAATATTTGTTTTTCTCATCGAAGTTGCTTGGCAACTAAGTCAACAAGTTATTTTGCCCACCAAAGATGTTCCCACTGTTTGTTTTCTCACCGAAGGTTCCCATCACCCATATTAGCGGGCTATTTTTCCCCCCTCTAAAGATGTGGCAATGGGTTGTTTTCTCTTTGAAAGTGCCCAACGATTGTGTGAACGGGTTCTTTTGCTCATCGAAGGTGCCCAATGATCATGCCAATGGGTAAGTTTCTCATCGAAAGTGCCCATCGACCATGCCAACTAGTTGTTTTTCCAACCAAAGATGTGGCCACATATTATTTTTTCATCGAAGTTATCCAGCAACCACGCCAGCGGGTTATTTTTTTGCCTACAAAAGGAGCATAGTAGCCACACCAGTGGGTTATTTCATTGAAATTGTTCAGCATCCACAGACCATTTTCTCACCGAAGGTTCCCATAAACCATACTAGTGGGTTGTTGTTCCATCCAAAGATGTGGCAATCTGTTTTCTCACTAAAAGTGTCTAATGACTATGTCAACAGGTTGCTTTGCTCACCGAAGTGCCTCCTGATAATGTCAACTAGTTTTTTTTGACTGAAGGTGCTCAAAAGCTATGCCAAAGGGTTGTTTTGCCCACCGAAGGTGAGGCTAAAAGGTTGTTTTGCTCTTCAAAAGTGCCCAACAACCATGCCAATTGGCTGTTTTCTTATCGCAGCTACATAGTGGATGTTACAATGAGTTGTTATCTCACCAAAGGTGACCAGCTACTATTACAATGCGTTGCTTACTTACAAAAAGTGCCCAATGACTGTGTCAACGAGTTGTTTTGCACACCGAAGGCACCTAACAACCATGCCAACTAGTTGTTTCCTCATTGAAGGTGCACAATGACAGTGCCAATGGGTAATTTTCTTAGTGAAAGTGTGCAGCAATTCTGTCAACAGGTTGTTTTCCTCACTAAAGGTGCACAGTGATCATGCGAACTAGTAGTTTTGCTTACCGAAGGTGCCCAACAACCATATCAAAAGGTTGTTTTGCTCACTAAAGGTGCCCAACAACCATGCCAATTAGTTTTTTTCTTATTGAAGCTACCTAGTGACCATTACAATAGGCTATTTGCTCACCAAAAGTGCCCAGCGATCGTTACAATGGGTTGTTTACTCCCCAAAAGTAGCTAGCGACTGTGTCAATAATTTGTTTTGCTCATCGTAATTGCTTGGAGACCAAGCCAACTGGTTGTTTTTCCACCAAAGATGTGCCCACTGACTGTTTTCTCACCGAAGGTTCCCATCACCCATGCTAGGGGCTATTTTTCCCTCCAAAGATGTGGCAATGGGTTATTTTCTCACTAAAAATGTCGAACGACTATGTGAATGGATTGTTTTGCTCACCGAAGGTGCCTAGTGACCATGCTGATGGGCAATTTTCTCATTGAAAGTGCCCATTGACCATGCCAACTAGTTGTTTTGTTCACCGAAGATGCCCAGTAACTACACCAAAGGGTTTTTTTGCTCACCGAAGGTGTCCAACGATCATGTCAACTGGTGTTCTTCTAATCGAAGCTACCTAGCCAAAGGTGCCCAGCGACCGTTATAGTTGGTTGTTTAATCATCAAAAGCTCCTAGTGACAGTGTTAATGGGTTGTTTTGTTCACCGAAGGCGATCGACGACCATGTCAAGTGGTTGTTCTGCTCACTGAAGGTGCCCAGCAACTACGCCAAAGGGTTGTTTTGCTCACCGAATGTTAATGGGTTGTTTTATTCAACCAGTTTTTTTCTCATCGAAGGTACCTAGTAACCATGCTAATGGGCAATTTTCTCATCATAATTGTCGATCGACCATGCCAACTGGTTGTTTTTCCAACCAAAGATGTGCCCACAAATTATTTTTTCGTCGATGTTGTCCAGCAACCATACTAGCGGGTTGCTTTGCCCACCAAAGGTGCCCAGTAACCACGCCAGCGGGTTGTTTGATCGAAGTTGTCCAACACCTCCAGACTGTTTTCTCACCAAAGGTTCCCATCAACCATACTAGAGGGTTGTTTTGCCCTCCAACGATATGGCCATGGGTTGTTTTCCCATCAACCAATTATTTTTCCCACCCAAGGTGCCAAACAGCTATGTCAAAGAGTTGTTTTGCCCACCAAAGGTGCCAAAAACTAGGCTAAAGGGTTGTTTTGCTCCCCTAAAGTGCTCAGTAACCATGCCAACTTATTATTTTCTAATCACAGCTACACAGTAGCCATTACAATAGATTGTTATCTCACCAAAGGTGCCCGACAATCGTTATAATGGACCGTTTACTCATCGAAAGTGCCCAGTGACTGTGTCAATTATTTGCTTTGCTCACCGAAGGTGCCTAATGATCGTGCTAACTGGTTGTTTTGCCCATCAATGATGTGGCCACAGACTATTTTCTCACCGAAGGTTTCCATTAACCATGCTAGCGTGTTGTTTTGCCCTCCAAAGATGTTTCAATGGGTTGTTTTCTCACTGAAAGTGCCCAACAACTGTACGAACAAGATGTTTTGCTCAGCAAAGGTGCCCAGTGACCATGTAGACCAATGTTTTTCTCAACAAAGGTTCCCTGTGACCGTGCCAATGGGTAATTTTCTCATCAAAAGTGCCCATTGACCTTGCCAACTGTTTGTTTTTCTAACCAAAGATGCGCCTAATAATTGTTTTTTTAATCAAAATTGTCCAGTAAAAATGTCAACTGGTTGTTTTGTGCACCAAAAATGTGCCAATGGGTTATTTTGCCACTAAAAGTACCCAACGGCTGTGTGAACGGGTTGTTTTGTTCACCGAAAGTGCCCAGCATCCATGTCAACTAGTTCTTCTCTCATCGAAGGTGCCTAGTGCTAGTGATGGTGCCAATGGGCAATTTACTCTTCGAATATACCCAGTGAATGTGTCAACAGGCTTCTTTGCTTACTTAAGGTGCCCAACAATTATGCCAAAGGGCTGTTTTACCTACCGAAGGTGCCCAACGACGATGCCAACTGGTTGTTTTTTGTTGAAGCTACCTAGTGACTATTACAATGGGTTGTTTTTGTTGGAGTTATGTAAATATAGTGCCCTGGAAAGCAAGTGTATTTACATGTAACTTTATTTTCTTCAGTTACAATTTTGTAATGAAAATATTTATTATTAATAAAACAAAAGAGTTTGGTTTTATTTGTGTGAGGGTTATATATCTGGTCAAAAGGTACTAAGATTCTTTTGTAAGTAATATACATATACATAGAGATGTATGGGAAACATGTATATTATTAGAATCTAAATTAATT
>JAOTAY010072122.1:0-17026 GCA_025629805.1 Erythroxylum baracoense | reverse complement strand
TTGTGTAAAACGACAATGCTTTGTATTAATACTTCAGACATGGGTTGACATGACAGTGCATCACGTGGGTGTGTTTAGTATTTGGTCATTTGCTTTCTGCTAACTAGAACTTTCCAGAGAACCTCTCTTCATAGCCTTCAGACTTCTCTTCTTCGATTTCTTCATGTTCTTGTCGTTGTTTGATGTTTCCGAGTGTTGGTTGGTGGAGTGAAGGTGATTACCATCACATTAGATTTTTTACACTGGTACTTGTAATCCTTTTCAGTTTCTTTATGTGCATATGAACTGACGACCAGCTTACCAGACGAATTGTTAAGTTGTCAATTTGTACTTATTTTGTATTTAATTTTCCTTAATATGTTGAAATTATTATTCAAAATTAATAGAATTGTATTCTAATTGTTCTCAGATGATTTTCAACACCTTAGAGATGAAATTGAATCAAAAAGATGCAAAAGAAATCAAGAAAATCCGAAATTCCAAGTTGGCAGCAAATTCATGACTAGACGTGGCCACGTGCAAGGATAAAAGAAAAAAATCTGCAGATCTACTTTCAAGTTTAAATTTGATTTGCTTGAGATTCTCGTGATTTTTTAAGATCAAATTGATAGAGAATCACAATCTGAACATATGGGAGACGTGATCTGCAAGAGAGGAAGGAAAAGGAAGGGATCGGGACGCATTAAAAAAGGGATTAAAAACGTGAACAATGGACATTTTTTTCCTGTTGACGCATAGAACCTAGGTTGTTTTTCTTCTTCTGTTTTTTTTCATTTTCTATAGAATTTTTCTGCACTAGTTTCTACTTTTCTTTTAGAATTTTTTTATTTTTCATAAAGGATCAGGGATGGAGACTTTACGTTTGATTATTTCTTTGTTAAATTTCACTTTCGTTATGAGCAGCAAAATGTCTTTTCTTGATTGAGGGGAATAATGTTATCATCTATTATGTGTGAGATGTTTCAATAAAATTTTTGTTGATGAATATTGAATGTCTTCCGAATTGTTTTTCTAATTGAATTGATTGATTTCTAGGTACACAACTAGGGATTGATTCGTTCAATAACTAGATTAATAAAATATGATGTTCAGTTTTATTAATCACAAGTAACAATTAGGATTACCTTCTTTACGTTAGAGTTGGAAATTCTAAGAAGACATTCAGCTAGATTAATTGTATGTCGTACATGTATTATCTTGTTCATTGGGTTCTTAATTCTTAATCCTATTAATCAATTGAACTTACGATCGTATATAGGTTATTGATTGATAAGAATGTGTAGAATACATGTTTTTATTCATTTACACTTACCAGAAAACATCCCCCAATGAATGTTTATTGATGAATTGAATTTTATATCAAGGATCTATTTTAGAGTGATAACATCGGTGAACCGAAACCAAGGATTGTCTATTAATTTTCAGATGTAATTACTTTTGTCAATTTTTTATTTTTGTTATTTCTACATCCTTAATTTTATGAGAATTGAAAACCCTCTTTTCGTTACTTTATTTTAGTTTGAACTCGTAAACTCTGTACCGTTAAAATTCGTCGTGGGAACGATACCCACTTTTCACTACTACATTAATTTGTATTAACGAAAGTTAGTTTCTTTTTAATTTGGTTGCAGGCGACAGCAGTACCAAATTTTGGCACCGTTGCTGGGGAAATTTTGACGGTGTATGTACGTTATGCGTTCAAATCAATTTGAAAAATTGCAGTACAATCCTGAAATTGAGAAAACAACAAAAGCACTACAGAAACAGCAGCGACAAGTGCAAAAAATGGAACGGATGGCAGCAAATCGCACCCTTCGCGAACTAGCAGCGCCCACAAACGCTCAACAGCCCCACTGCATTAATTTTCCAAATTTAGGTGATGATAATACTTTTGAATTAAAATCTGGGCTTATTCATTTATTACCTATTTTCAAGAGTCTACCGGGAGAAGATTCGTACAAACACATGAAGGAATTCGATGTAGTTTGCATGAGAATGAAGCCGACGAATGTGACAGAAGAGTAGATTAAGCTAAGAGCCTTCCCATTTTCTCTCAAGGATGATGCCCAAGATTGGTTGTACTATTCAGCCGGAGAAAACGTGCAAACATGGGCTGAAATGAAGAGGCTTTTCTTAGAAAAATATTTTCCAGCATCAAGAGCAGCCAATATTCGAAAGGAAATTTGCAGAATTCAACAACATACAGGAGAAACACTCTACGAATATTGGGAAAGATTTAAAAAACTTTGTGTTGGTTGTCCACATCACCAAATAACTGACCAATTGTTAATTCAATATTTTATGAAGGTCTTTCGCTTATGGATAGGAGTATGATTGACGCTGCAAGCAGTGGCGCCTTAGTTGACAAAACGCCGGCGGTTGCAAGAGAATTGATCACGAATATGGCTTCCAACACTCAACAATTTGGCATACGTACTGAGTATGGAACAAAAGCCGTGAATGAAGTGAATGTGGCCACGTTGGAGACAATATTGGATGACCTTACTTCCTTGGTGCGACAAATCGCGGTTACGAAAAAGAAAGAAGCAAAGGTTTGTGGAATATGTTCAATGTTAGGACATTTTACTGATGCATGTCCAATTTTACAGGATGAAAATACATAACATGTAAATGTCTTGGGAGGTTTTGCTGGACCGAGTCAAAGGAAGTATGACCCATTTTTCAATACCTACAATTCGGGATGGCGTGATCACCCGAATTTGCGTTATATAAATCCTCAAGGGTAGCAATCAACCACGAATTTCCAGCAGTATAGACAACCGTATATGCCTTGACAAAATCAAATACATGGGTAAGACTTCTTTGGAAGATTTAGTTCAATTTTTGGCCACTAACACTTTGACATTTCAACGGAATACTGAAGCAAATTTTCGAAATATTGAAAATCAAATGAGCCAAATGGCAACTGCCATAAATAGATTGGAGGCACGAAATTCTGAAAATTTTTCAGCACCATCGGAGATCAATCCTAAACAAAATGCGAAGGCTATCCCGCTGCAGAGTGGTAAGGAATTGCAGGATTCACTTCCGAAGAATTCCAGAAGAGAAGTAGAAGAGGAAATCACGTAAAAGGCACCCTCACAACCAGAGATGATGCAAAACAAGCTGAAGAATATAGTTATTTTGCCTCCTTTTCTGAGTTGATTCGCTAAAGCAAATACGGAAGAGCAAGAGAAGGAAATTTGGGAGACTTTTCGAAAAGTTCAGGTAAATATTCCTCTCCTTGATGCGATTAAACATATTCTATGGTATGCAAAATTCCTTAAGGAGCTTTACACTTCAAAGAGGATATTAAACTTTGATGAGAAAGTGCAATTGGGGGAGAATGTTTTAGCAATTTTGCAAAAGAAAAAGCTTCCACCCAAGTGTCAAGATCCAGGTATGTTCACTATCCCATGTCAAATTGGTAATTTGTGAATTGAAAAAGCTATGTTAGATCTAGGTGCGTCCATAAATTTCATGTCATATGACATGTATAAATCTTTAAATGTTGGACCTCTTAAAGAAACTAATGTAGTGATTCAACTAGCGGATCGCTCAAATGCTTACCCAAAATGTGTGTTAGAAGACATTTTGGTTCAAGTAGGAAATATGCTTTTTTCGGCTGATTTTTATATTTTGCAGATGGGCACCGATGATACATCTTCTTCCACTTCGATTTTATTCGGAAGGCCGTTCTTGAAAACGACTAGAACAAAAATAGATGTTCATGATGGATCTTTAACAATGGAATTTGATGGTAAATTAATTAAGTTCAACATTTATAATACCATGAAAATTCCAGATGATGAACAACCTATTGTTTCTGTGGATTTTATTGATACATAGGTGCTGGAAAGTTGGATTTTGGAAGACAAAGATGGGCTTGGAATAATTCTTGAAGAGGAAAATGCATCACGTTGGCAAGGAATTGAGGAAACAACATTAGCTAGTGAACAAATGGAGACGTCATTGTGTGGGGAGATCACCGAACCTTTTCTCTAGGAGCTCACATCCGTGGAATTGTCCAGAAATGTGGATAAGTTGCTGCCTCGTTAGTCAGCCCACCAACGTTAGAATTGAAGAGCTTACCTAGTCATTTGAAATACATCTTTTTAGGTGAGCAAAATACATTACCTCTTATTATTTCTAATCAACTTTCGGATGTGCAGGAAAGCCAGTTGATTAACGTATTAAAAGAGAATAAAGAAGCTTTCGGTTGGACAATGGTTGATTTGAAAGGTACTAGTCCCACTATTTGCATGCACTGAATTTTGATGGAAGATGAAGCGAAGGAAGTGAGGCAACCCCAACGTCGTCTAAATATGGATGCCGTGAAGAAAGAAATTTTGAAGCTTCTTGACCCTGGCATTATTTATCCAATTTCGAATAGTAATTGGGTAAGTCCGTTCCAGGTAGTTGCGAAGAAAACTGATGTAACTATGATTGAAAATACCGATGGTGAGTTAATACCAACTCCTGTTCAAAATGGTTGAGGGTATGCATAGATTATAGGAAGCTTAATTCAGTTACTAGAAAAGATCATTTTCCGCTTCCATTTGTTGATCAAATGCTTGAAAGACTTGCAGGTAAATCTCACTATTGTTATTTAGATGGCTATTCAGGATACCACCAGATTTTGGTAGCACCCAAGGATCAAGAGAAGACAACCTTTACATGTCTATTCGGCACTTTTGCTTACCGAAGAATGTCATTTAGATTGTGTAATGCACCCGTGACATTTCAATGGTGTATGGTAAGTATTTTTTCTAATCTTGTGGAAAATTGCATGGAAATTTTTATGGATGATTTCTCAGTCTATGGAGAGTCTTTTAAAACATGTATTGTCAATCTTGAAAAAGTGCTTAAACGTTGCATTGAAACTAATTTTGTTTTAAATTATGAAAAATGTCATTTCATGGTTGATCAAGGCATAATTTTGGGTCATACTGTTTCTTCGAAAGGGATTGAAGTCGATAGGGCTAAGATAGATGTTATTCGATCTTTATCTTGCCCCGCAACTGTGCGGGAAGTTTGTTCTTTTCTTTGCCACGCTGGATCGGTGATTTATCAAGGATTTCTCCAAAATTGCGCAACCTATTTGTAGACTATTCCAAAAAGATGTGAAGTTTGATTTCGATGAGCCGTGCAAAAGTGCGTTTGATGAACTCAAAGATCGACTGACTACAGTGCCGATTACTCAGCCACCAAAATGAGACATGCCCTTCGAGCTGATGTGCGATGCTTCAGATTATGCAGTTGGCATCGTGCTAGGCCAAAAAGTGGATAAGTTACCTCATGTTATTTACTATGCGTCCATGACACTTAATGATGCCCAGAAAAATTATTCTATGACGGAGAAGGAGTTTTTAGCGGTCATCTTTGGATTGGAGAAGTTTCGGTCATACCTGTTGGGGACAAGGGTGATCATCTATTCAGATCATGCAGCTCTTAAGTATTTGGTGAATAAGAAACAAGCCAAGCCAAGATTAATTCGACGGATTTTATTGCTTCAAGAATTTGATCTGAAAATTCGCGATAAGAAAGGAGCTGAAAATTTAGTGGGCGATCATCTAAGTAGGATCAATTTGAGTACAACATCTATTGTTCTGCACGACAAATTTCTGGACGAAAGCCTCTTCACAATTCAACAGGTAATTCCATGGTATGTGGACATAGTAAACTATTTGGTGACTAAGTCTTTACCTAACGATTTATCTAAAGCTGAAAGAGACAAAATTAAGCGAGAGACTAAATATTATATTTGGGATGAACCTCATTTATGGAAATTTTGTTCTGATTAGATTGTTAGGAGATGTGTCACAGATGATGAAATTCCTTCTATTTTACATTTTTGTCATTCATCTGTGTGTGGGGGACATTTTGGTCCCAAAAGGACTGCTCGAAAAATTCTTGAATGTGGACTGTTTTGGCCTAAGTTGTTTTATGACTCTTACATGTTTTACAAGTCTTGCGATCGTTATCAAAGAACAGGTAACTTGGGACCGAGGAATCAAATGCCACTCACAAATATCTTGGTATGTGAGATTTTTGATGTGTGGGGAATAGACTTTATGGGTCCTTTTCCTTCTTCCTTTGGTAAAAACTACATTTTGCTAGTGTGGACTATGTTTCGAAATGAGTAGAAGCTAAGGCTACTTTATCTGACGATGCTAAAATTGTTATAGATTTTGTTAAATCTAATAGTTTTGTTAGGTTCAGAATGCCTCGAGCTATCATTAATGATCAAGGAACCTATTTTTGCAACAATATTTTTGATGCTTTGATGAAGAAATGTGGTATCACACACCGAGTCTCCCCAGCCTATCATCTTCAAACAAGTGGACAAGCTGAAGTATCCAACAGGGAGATTAAATCCATACTGGAAAAAGTGGTGAATCCAAGCAGGAAGGATTGGAGCTTAAGATTGGATGATGCCTTATAGGCGTACCGAACTGCGTATAAAACTCCAATAGGTATGTTGCCTTACAGGTTAGTTTTCGATAAGCCTTGTTATTTACCTGTGGAAATAGAGCATAGAGCTTATTGGGCTATGAAACAGTTACACATGGATCAGATGGAAGTTGGTAACAATAGGAAACTACAACTATAAGAGTTAGAGGAGATTCGTAACGAAGTGTATGAAAATGCGAAAATTTATAAGCATAAAACCAAAGCTTTTCATGATAAAATGATTTCTAGGAAACAATTTTCAATTAGACGAAAAGTTCTTCTTTATCATTTGAAGCTTAAGATATTTCCTGGGAAATTACGATCTCGTTAGCTTGGACCATTTATTGTTACTAACATTTTTTCTTATAGTGCGGTAGAAATTCAAAGTTAAGATACCTCTAAAGAATTTAAAGTTAACGGACACCGCCTGAAGCCATATTATGAGAACTTTTCGGTTGAGCGGGTGGAAGAAATATAGTTGGTATCCCCAACCTTTTTCTAATCAGGTAAGTAATAAAACATGTCCAGCTAAAGATTTTAAAGAAGCACATTCGGGGAAACCCCTAAAATTTTCAGGTTTATCTATGTTTTTATTTTTCAATAGCTTTTATTTTTATTTTTATTAGGTTTATTTCATTTTAGTTAGATTTTTAATTTTCAAAAATTTATCATTCTCAATTCTGCAATTTTAATTCTTTTATTAAAAAAGAAAAAAAAATTTGGTGGTTCCATTTTCAGTAAATGACCGCCATTCCCAATTCACTTTCACCCCCTTCATGATTTTCCTTTCACTGTTACTCTTCTTGCAAATTTTTTGAAAACACACACCAAACTCATTGTTTGCTTCCCATCTGCTAGAAACCAAAAATTTTTATACTCTTCTCACTGAAACTGCACCCACTCTTCTTTATTGCAGATACTTCCATTCCCCAAACAATTTCATGTCCTTCCTATCAATTACAGATTTGGGTGCTCCTTCAAATTGCCATCATGTCAAAAATCAAAAGTGAATCTTGAAGGTTGGCCACCCCATCACGCAACAGTGAAAGAGAGCAAGAAGTAAAGGGCAGCGGTAGAGAGAGTGGCAAGAAAGAAATACAAAAGAGAGTTGTGTGGTGATAGAAGAGAAAAGAGTTGCGGCAAAACAAAATAAAAGAGTT
The DNA here is from genome assembly GCA_025629805.1 of Erythroxylum baracoense. Lineage (NCBI taxonomy): Eukaryota > Viridiplantae > Streptophyta > Magnoliopsida > Malpighiales > Erythroxylaceae > Erythroxylum > Erythroxylum baracoense. The sequence continues at coordinate 9,413 of JAOTAY010072122.1, read as the reverse complement.
GCGACAAAACAAAGAGAAGAGCGTGAATAGAAAGGAGGAGCTTATGGCAGAGAGAAGAGCAGCGTGAAAGGGAGAGAAAAGCAACACACCCACCAAGTGCTGATAAAGTGTCCCAACACATACCAAGCCCTCTTAAGTCTGTCCACCAACCCAGCTTCATGTCTCTTAGACGTTCAAATCATCTAAATACCCTACGACTCACTAAACAATTGCAACAACATTGTTCTCTAGCCAACCCCATTCATGTTAAAGACAGTCCAGAATCACCTCCACCATTATCCCCATGTACACAGTCACCTGAAATTCCAGGAGAATCTGATTACTACGACACAAATGAGGACTAGCAATAACTAGTAGTAAGGGAAACATAGGAGCCTGAACAAGCAGAACCAGAAATAGTGGACGACGAACAGAATATGGAACCAGACAGTGGCGGGATTTCTACTATAACACGCAGTTGCAGTAGAAAAAGGTAAAAATGTTGTTTTTCAGAGAAGGTTGCAATTAATAGTTGATACATTTAACTTGTTTCATCGAAAAAGTGATCAGAATCGATTTGAAATCATTTGTGATAAGCATATAAATCCTTGTAAGTTTATACATGATGAAACATTGGAAACTTTGAATATTCGTTCTGAAATTCAACATTATGTGAATAAAATGGGTTGGATGCATTATATTAATGTTCGATACCTTGCATATATGGAATTGATTAGGGAATTTTATGCCACTTTTCATTTTAAAATAGATGATCCAAATTTCACCTTGTTTGCACCTAGCATGATCGAGTGTAGGCTTATGAATCAGTGGCATTCATTTTCTGTTGTTTCATTTTGTGCAAAAATGAAATTTGTGACAAAATCTGTGGCTAAAAGTGATGCATTTTTAAATGGTTGTTGTGATTATGTGCCTAAATTTGATCCATATACACTGTGGTCAGAATGGTCTGTTGATTATAAGAAATATACCCTTGCATTTCCAATAGTTCTTTTTTTCGCAAACCAGCTTTAAAGTACATGCATTGTTTTCTGGTTTATAATTTTTCTGGTCGTCGACAAATTGCTGGTGTTTTATCAAAAGCTGAATTTTTCTTTCTATGGTATATGGAAAATGATGTCTCAATTAATTTAGGTTTTTAGATGCTCACTCAAATGGATTCCATATTGAAAAAGCAAAATCCAGCTTTAATCTTAGGCTTATATATCACTTAACTTGCTGTTAATGGTGGAGTTTTAGATGTTGATAACACTAACCTCACAGTTTCTTATGAGATAGAACCATTAGATTGTGAGTGTTTGTACAGGATGGAACTTGTAGTTACTGATGAAGCTGATGAATACACATTTGCCCCACCTGGACTGGCTATATAATCTGCTCCTCGTCCACATCAGTAAAGAAGAAGAATTGCCACTATAAACATCTCTACAAGCACAACTGCACAACAGTTAGCTCCTACCGCAACACATCCTTTTGCAGGTGATCCGACTATTTTAGCACTCCTACAATGCATGGAATCCAGATTGGATAGATTAGAGACCAATTAGCTTGCTTTCTTCAAGCAGCAGAGATTCTAAGCTCTACTTCCGCCAACACCATGATTTCGGCATTCACAAATAGAGAAGCATTCTTTCCTCTTTTCTTTTATATTTTTTGCTTCTTTGATTTTATGTCCTAACATTGCGAACAATGTTGGTCTAGGTGTGGCAGAAGGAACTAGAGTATTTGTGTGTGATTCTTTTCAGTTTTTGCATGTTTGATGTGCATGTTAAGCCATCAAGCTTTATCATGTTAGTTTGGATGAGATTGAATCTACGCATGAAATTAAATTGGGCTAAGTGAGTCTAAAATGAATCATGCAGATTGATTACAATAACCGATATTATAGACTTAGCTAAAATTTTGACATTTGAGTGATGAGGTAATTATAGAATTAATGTGAATTCTTGAATTAAATCTGTGAGAGGATTTGAGCTTTAATGACATCATCTTTATGTCATTTTATTTCTTTGTATTATATGTGCTTCTCTAATCAGGTTTGCCTTCAGAACGTGCACTGATTGATTATATGGTTTATGAAAATGATTAAGGCCTTCTTTGTTTTTACACCTTTTTGCTTAAAAATGACCCACCTAGTTATTTTTCCCTTGCAAACACTTTTGAGCCTTTACCCTTATTTTTCAATCAATCACCTTACATTGAAACCTAAAAATCCCATTAGCCTTACCCTATCACAAGTTGAACGAAGTATTGAGTAAGCATTTGATTTTGGGACTTTTTTTTGTCTTGTGTTCTGAGATATTTTTATAGGTACTTCTACTTATATGTTTGTTAAATTATGCTGCTATTATTTCCTCTTGTTTTTATTGTTCTCCCTTGTTCTTATCCAAAAAAAAGAATGGTAGCATTACTTACTAATAAGTTATGTAGTCCCTTTTATTCATATGTTTATCTCAGAATTTTGAATTGAATGTCCCTTCTATTTCACTTTGGTTTCAAACTTGCTTTTTGAACAAAGATGTCTTATTTTTGACTTTGTTTATGTGTATCGGTGAAAAGTGATTATGATGTATGTTGCAACCTAAGTCTTACTGGCCCAAGTTAATGCAATGTGTGCACTTAATCTTATAAAGGATGAATTGATAGAGTGTAGTGGTTTGGCATGTTTGCTCGAGGGTGAGCAAAGGTTTGGTGTGGGGGAATTTGTCAAGTTATCATTTTGTACTTATTTGATATATAAATCTCTCCCATATATTGAAATTATTATTCAAAATTGATGGATTTGTGTCTTAATTGTTTTTAAATGATTTCCAACACTTGGGAGATGAAATTGAGATAAAAATATGCAAAAGAAACAAAGAAATCTGAAGTTCGAGGTTAGTAGCAAATTCATGACTAGACGTGGCCACATGCAAGGATGAAAGAAAAAAAATATGCAGATTTGCTTTCAAATATAAATCTGATTCGTTTTAGATTCTCATAATCTTTTAAGATCATATTGATAGAGATTCACAATCTGAACATGTGGGAGATGTAATTTACAAGACAGGATGGAAAAGGGGGAAAACGTTACTGTTTACGCAGAACCAATTTAGGAGTAGTTTACATTTTTTGCATTCTTTTCTTCTTGCATTCTCAATAGCCATAGGAGTTTTTCATTTTTTGCAATATTTTTCAAATTGAATTGATTAATTTCTAGGTGTGCAACTAGGAATTGATTCGTTTAATAACTAGATTAATGAAATATGACGTTCAGTTTTATTAATCACAAGTAGCGATTAGGATTACCTTCTTTACATTAGAGTCAGAAATTCTAAGAAGATATTCATCTTGATCAATCGCATGACGTAAATGTATTATCTTGTTCACTGGTTTCTTAATTCTTAATGCTATCAATCAATTGAACTTACAATCGTATCTAGGTTATTGGTTGATAATAATGTGTAGAATACATGTTTCTATTCATTTACACTTACAAGAAAACATCCCCTAATGAATGTTTATTGATGAATTGAATTTTATATCAAGGATCAATATTAGCGTGATGACATCGGTGACTCGAAACCAAGGTTTGTTTATTAAATTTTTATATCTAATTAGTTTTGTCAACTTCCAATTTTTGTTATTTCTACTCTTTTAAATTTATGAAAATTGAAATCCCCCCTTTTCGTTACTTTATTTTAGTTTGAACTTGTAAACTCTTTACCATTAAAATTCCTCATGGGAACGATACCCACTTTTCACTACTGCATTAATTTGTATTAACAAAAGTTGGTTTCTTTTTAATTTGGTTGCAGGCGACAGTAGTACCATCCACCTTAAATTGATGACGATCGTGTAAGCTTGGAGAGCTAGATTACTTGATGATTTGAGGAGCTTTTGAGCTAAACAAGTAAATAATGTTCTTCATGGCTTGTTTTAATAGAAGCATTTATGTTGATTGTTTAGGGATAGATTGATTATGATAATGGTGTTTGATGAGTGCTAGAATATTGATGAATGAATGGATACCCTTGTGTTCTATTTTTGTGTACATGATAAATAACAGCTTATGAATTGTTATATGGATGATCTTGAGATGGAATTAAGGTGCAATTGATGAGGATTTAAGGTATAAATAATGAAATATGAAGTAGATGTTTTGGATTTAGTATAAAAGAGTTAAAATTTGGAAAAATTGAAGGAGAATGGATGAAAATGCCACAATCGTGGGAAAGGCATTGCACACGAACTTTTCTCTTGTGATCTTTGAATCAACTAAGGATAGGCTACTTTACTTTGGTGCACTTAGACTTAATTGAGGCTTGAAATGAACCTAGTTTGATGCTTGATTAATTGGTTAAAGATTTAATAAGTTTAGGTTGTTAATTGAGGTTATAACTTGAGGAATGGACAATTGATATCAGCGTGTCTAAAATCTAGAAATTTATGAGTATTAAAGGAATAAAGGTGTTATTAAGAATACAATTGTGATCCGAAAGAGTATGAGTAAGATGTGTTAGGTATGAGTGAATAAAAATAGGATATTATGTGATTATATAATGCTAGAAAAGGATTGGTGAATGTGTGATTGATGAATTTAGAATAATCAAGTGTTCTTGAGGTAAAAGCCTAATTGCAAACTAGTTATATCCAATTTATGATGTATGTATGGTTAAGAGTTATAAATTAAGGACACATACCAGGGGGAAGTCAATTGAGCATACATTAATCATGATATATACATATGTGTGTATGATTGAATACTTATATGAATGATCAACTTAGTAATGTGTAAAATAAATGTGTATTGCATGATTTTAGGCAGACAAGTCTAACGTTAGCATCTAGACATTGTCGATTCATCAAGGTAATAGCTAATTTGGATTGTACTGTGAGTCAACCTAGATGTTTTCTCATTATGATTGATATGTTTCTACTTAAATTTAACTATTGAACTGTTATTAATGTGATTGTGATAATTCCAGACATTGATGGTCTAAGGAGTTTGAGATTTGAGATTGTATTGGGAGTGTTTCCTAATTGTATGTGAATCTAGAAAAATTTATGTACTCAACAAAATGTTGAAAGCTAGACTTAGATATGATGAATATGCTAAATGATTGTGTGAGATGAATGAAAGATATTGATAACATATTTTGTGAAATGATTCATTTCATCACATTGTTATTCATGATTAGATAAAGAAGTTGTAACTGAAGTGACCAGTAAAAAAGAGCTTAAAGCTCAGAATTGCACACAAAGAGCCACAGGCTCAGATATTGATGAGCCTGGTATCCACAACAGATATGGGACAGTAAAAAGGCGCTCAATCACAGTAAAGTAAAAATGAATGAGTCACATGTACATTTGTATATACAATTCGATATGTATCATATTTATGATTGAATTGAATTGTTGGATTGTTCTAAATATAGTGACATGAAAATCTTATTTGTTGAAGCATGATTAAATGTGACGATTTATTCAAAATTGGATTATATGAATTGCTTGTGAATTTAATTATGAATTGTCCTTGCGTTTTCATATGAGTGAGCATATCGATGATGGTTCACTCACTAAGTTCGTAAACTCATTAAAATTATAAATGTTGATTTTCAGGTACGAGAGAGACATAACTTCTGAGGCAAACTAGTAGAAGTCTAGTTTTTGGAAATGAAGAATGGCTCAAAGGTCTGGTCAGCTGATAGTGATAAGTTTAGATAGAATACTTGTGTTTTGTTTTTCATTTCATGTAGAACATCTTGTAAAAGAGTAGCAAACTCTAAGATGTTTTTTGATACTGTTAATATATGTATTATATAGTGTGATGCTACAATGTAAATTATGTTTTTGAATGAAATGGCAAAAGTCAATCTTTTGACTATTTATATTCTGTATGATGCCATAATAAGTGAATGTGATTACTCTAATATACCATTTTTATAGGCTATGTTCTTGAATGTCCTCTGGATATTCGGGCATGTGGCCGATGGTAGTGATGTGTTACAAGTTTTCGGTATGAGAGCATGGTTTGGCATCCATGGGGACATATAAGAACATATAGACATGATATATAGTGAGAGTCTCTTATAGTAATCACGATTATTGTTTATTATAGGTCATCCATTATAGGAGATCAAGTCATAGAGTTAGCTAACCTAGAGTCTGTAAGAGCTAGTAGAGAGTCTCCAATACCCCAGTATGTCCAAATGTCTCAGAGAATTCATGAGAGGAGAGAAAGGAGGTATGATAAACTTAGGAAACACGGGCCTGTAGACTTCTATGGAAGTACAGACCCTATTGAGGCAGAAGGTTGGTTAGAGAGAATAGAAAGGGTATTTGATCAGATGGACTGCGAGTCTGGTGAAAGGTTTGACTACACAGTCTCGCTACTATAAGGTCCAGCTTATCAGTGGTAGAAGACTGTTCCCAATAGTTCCGCTGCACCTTGTAGAGTGATATGGAAGGATTTTCTGAAGGTCTTCAAAGAGAATTATATGCCAAAGATCTACCTGGATAGGAAGATGAAGGAGTTCCTAAATCTAAAGTAGGGAAGTCTTACTGTAGCTCACTATGAGATATGATTTAATGAGTTAATGAGGTATGCTACTGCCTTGATTCCGACTGAGGAGGATAAGTATAAGCAGTTTGGGGACGAACTGAATATGAAGATTAGGACGAGGTTGGCTATCACTAATTTGAGCAGTTTTATGAAATTACGAGCTGCCTCAATCAGAATTGAACAGTTGTTAAAAGATGGACAAGGAGAGTACAGATAGGAGTTCAGAATGAAGAGACATAGTGAGCCTCAAGTTGATTCTAGCAGGAGATTCAGTAAATGCCAGAATAGATCATTTTGACCATTGACTAGATCTAGACAGTTAGGATTTAGACCAAGAACTGGTTTTGTACAGATTGGTATTGGCATAGGTCAAATATCAGGAGGGCAGACACAATAGATGCCTAGTTGTGAGCACTGTGGAAAGAAACATGGTGGAGAATTTTGGAAGATATTAGGAGCTTGCCTTCATTGTTGCTCTTTCGAGCACCAGATTAGAGACTGTCTCGTAACTTTCGAAGCATAATTTAGAGCGAGAGGCAGATCAATGACTGTCTAACAGAGCAGAGCTAGTGGATCAGGATAGAAAGGCAGAGGTAGAGGCAGAATAAGTTCAGAAGGTCCTAGTATCAGGATTGAGGTGTGTAGTAATTAGCCACGGTCTCAGGCCAGAATCTATGTTATTACCAGACAGGAGGCCCAAAACTCCCCAGATGTTGTAGCAGGTGTGTTATATGTATTTAATTTTGAGGCATTTACATTGTTAGATCCAAGATCTACACATTCATTCATTACACCACATATGACATCCAAACTACATTATGAGAGAGAGATATTGAAATGTGGCTTAGAAGTAAGTACACTGTTAGGTAGTACTACAGTGATTGGAGAAGTGTGTAAAGGGTGTATGGTTTGAGTTGATCAAGTGGAGTTGAAAGCCGATCTGATAGTATTGCAGTTGAAAGAGATAGTTCTTATTTTAGGTATGAACTGGCTTACTACACATAGGGCTGTGGTGAACTGCTATACTAAGGAGGTAATTATTGAATCTCCTAATCAACCAAGAGTAATATTTTGAGGTGTTAGTCAAGTAGTGCCAGACATATTAATTTCATCAATGAGTGTCTTAAGGTTAATTTGAGGTGGATGTAAGGCTTATTTAGCCTAAGTGACTGATACTCAAATTAAGCAGATAATACAAGATATTCCTGTTGTTAGGGATTTTCTGGATGCGTTTCCCACTGAATTATCTGGTTTACCCCCAGATAGGGAGATAGAGTTTACTATCAACCTAGTTTTACGTACTACTCCCATATTTATTCCTCCATATAGGATGTGTAACACCTCACTACCATAAATCATATACCGGAACACCCTATGGACATTCCAGTATATAGTTTATAATAATGGCATGTTAAAGCAATCACATATCTAAATTAATCATGACATCAACTATTATACAGAAAAATCACCAAATTTTAAAACCAACTGCATTCCTCATTTCATTTCATAAAAACCAAACTTACATTGTAGCTTTACAAAACTATCCGAATATATACAATGTCAAATCTCTATACATAATACATTGCTTGAAAGATGAGTTGCACATAAAATACTAACTAATCCTTCAGTCTCAACTGACCAACCTTTGAGCCATTTCTTGACAAAAATATAAGAATTAGTCTTCTCATAGAGTTTGTCTGTCTTTAATGTCCTCTCTCAGACCTGAAATATCAATGTTGAAATTTTAGTGAGTTTTGCTAACTCAATGATGTAACTATCCTTGACGGTTCACCCAGTTCATACCACATATCAAATCAAATAAGCAGATAATACACAATTTTCCATTTAGCACCACATATCATAGAATGCACATATCCCAATCTTAGTTAAGTACATATTCACATTACAATTCAATCAGTGAATTACACTTAATAAGTGTATATGCAATGTTCATATGACCCACATTCAATTATTACATTGTTATGACTGAGTGCCTAAATTGTCTAGTATTTATTGTGAATACTGGGCTCATTGATATTGTCCCTTACCCGTTACGGATACAAGGCTCATTACATATATCGAGCCTTTGGCTCTATACCACATTTCAGAGCTTTAAGCTCATTTTCGGTGGCTACTTATGTCACAACTATCATTATTTGATCATGCATTCATGTATGAAATACATCTCATTCATATTCCATCAATTATATTTTCAATCATTCCCGTTTTCAATCACATTTTTAGTCCCATATATATATATCATCAGGCCTTAGTCCAGCATTCAAAAAAAACTTGTTGAGTAACACATATTTCACCAAATTCACATTCAAGGAACACTTCAATATCACATTTGATCAATTGCATTTACATTCATATTCTTGTTCACAATAATCATCGAACTAGGTTTGGCATGAGCATTCAAGTTGAGAACCATGTATTCAATCTCATTCACATACAAGTAGCACTTCCAATGTTTTAATCATGCATTAAAACTCTTCGGACATTTCATGTCCAGAATTCAGTACACAATTCAGTACACATGCATCAATATAAAATTCAATTCAGTAATAAACAAAACAAATCAAGGTGAGACTATCCTAGGTTACTCACCATTCGCTCCAGAAAATTATTGCCTTGAAGTCCCGGCAATGTCTGGATGATGGCGCTCTAAATGCTCCTCTATATCATACAAAACACATTTACACATATCACAATTTTGCACAATGCTATAAGTATTCAGTTATACACATCTATGTATATGAAATATGTACAATGAATATTTATGAAAATTCTGAGTTCCTTATCATTATTCTAGTCACATTAGTCATTCATATATCAATACTCAATTGATCAGTCCATATTTGTCTAAAAA
>JAOTAY010072102.1:0-17027 GCA_025629805.1 Erythroxylum baracoense | reverse complement strand
CTACATGAATATGAAATCTGTCTTTTTTCTTCCAATTGTTAAATCCATCAGTAACAAAAGTATCACCACTTGCTTGACTTCCAATATCCGGCCTAAAAAGATAGCAACATAAGCAAAATGCTGCATCTTTTGTAACACTAAACTCTAACCAATTGGCGTATTCTTTAAACCAAGATGGAACAAATCTAAGATAAATATTTCCAAGTTTTCTTTATGGAAAACCATGCTCAAAAGGTTGACATGGACCCTTTTGCAAATAAGCTCTTCGTATTCTATCACAGTCATTAGGATGATAATCTAAAAAATTTTTCCACAATCCTAGATCAGACTGAAGATCATCCAAATTGACTTCTAAATGAGGATGCTTTAAAAGGTTGGGGCTAGAATTCTTATTTGTAAGAAGCCTTTTGAGAAATTTGTCCATAATTGAAATCAAAGTTAAGTAATTAGAGAATATATCATGATATACAAATAAAATATGTATATAAGAACATGAAGAAAGAACAATGTTGTAAGAAAAAAAGTTTGTTTAAGAACCAACGGCTTCATTATTATCAAAAAGAAAAGAAAAGATACATTTGCCAATCCATCACTATTTTCAATTAATTATAAATTTCATATTTGACATTTCTACAGCCCTCATTTTATTTATTTTCCTTAAGCACTCATTGTCTCATTGCCCATTCATCAGTTCAAAAATTTTGTTATTTGCTTTGTTTCCCTTTTGTCTCTAAATTGGTAAGAATCATTGAATTTCTCCCTATGTGTTTTGAATTACTAAGTTTCTTCTTTTCTTTTTTTTGATTATTTTACTAATTAGTAAAAGAAAATCTACAAATGCTACAATGACTCAATGAGTTTCACATATTCACATAAAAAGATATTATAAAAGTATCATATGGGGATAAATTGAATACAAAATAAACAAAAAAATTATCTATTCACAAGAACATTAACTAATTAAAACTATTTGAATAACACTTTACACAAATGCAAAATATGAAATACACAAACAAAAAGTAATATATATATATATTGAAAAGTGATCAACTAAATATTGAAAAGAATAGAAGGGAATCAATTAACTTACTATTTAAATGCAGAATTTATGGCAAATGTTGGTAATTACTTGTTACTTTGATGGGCATAACTCAAAGACTACAACTTGGACAAGGTGAAAGTTTTGGGTGTGGTCTTCATGGAGTTAGGTGAAGAAGAAGCCAAAAAGACAAAAAAAGTAGTATACTGAAGAAGCCAAAAAGGTTTAAAAATCTTAATAAAAAAGGTCAATTAAGCATGTAGTTTTTATCTCTCTATTTGTAGGCTTCCATTTAAAAAAGTCATGGGCATAAATAATAGTAATCTTAATAAAAATGAATGGGCTCAGATTTTATTTTTATTTGATATCTTAATATATCTAAAATTTTTATAACTAATTTTTTTGTCACCAATTAAATTAATGGGGGCAAATTTTTATTTTTTTATGGGATCAAAAATTAAAATAATAATATTTTATATGAAATTTTTTGGAGGCAGTGGTGGCAAGTGCCCCCACTTGCCCCCAATGTGCAGTTGGAGGAGTCAGAACTGTATGGCGTTAACATATGTTTTGTTATATAAGGTTATAATATTCATTTATTATTATTATACATAAATTGCATTTTATTGCATCTATCTTTCAAACAATATTTCACTATATTACATTATGAACCCTTATATCTTTCTCAAACGACAATTTTTTAATATACATTCATTTATATTCCATTTCATTCCATTCTATTCTATTTCATTAAAAATTTTAAATCCAACCAAACATAGCCTAAGAAACTCTATGATTAAATATGAGATATTTAATAAATGAAGATCAATATGAGATATTAGATCTTATTTGGTCATAATTGGTATTTAATTAGAATTATTTGCAATTCTAATTAAAATTTAATTGAAATTAGAATTTAATTTTAATTAAATTACTAAAATATCCTAATTTTATTATAAATAAGCTTAAGCTCTAATGGAGCTAGTACTTCTTGCTTAACCTTCTCTGTAAGAGTTACAAAGTTCTCTCAACCTGTTTTGTGGATACCGTTAGAGGTCGGACACTTATATGGCTATAATGGTTGAAATGGATTAATTTTAGAAACGGTTCGCTTCAAAATAAGGTACAAATTAAGGTTCATGTTTTATTATGATTTAATTAGTAATTATTTTATAGAATTAAAGTGAAATTGATTTTCTAGAAATCAAAATACGAAATAGTTTTGTAATTATTTTACTACAATCAGGATTGGATCCCATCTCGATTTCCCAACAGGCGCAACAGCGCAACACTCAATCTTCACACTACTATCCACCTCTTGTATTTGCAATTGACAAGACAACCAAATATTCGTGAAGGGAGCATCAGTGACAGGCAATGATCACATCAAATCTTCCGTTCAAGTTATTTTGTTCTTCTATTAGATCTCATTCATACATTTATATAAGATATACGTAAATATGTGGATAAGATTTAATGGAGCATGACAAAAACACCACAATCAGATTAGGAGATCTGATGTCGACAATGATAAAGCACCTCTACTCCCTCCAGAACTAACAGGATAACCAAATATCATGGAAGGGAGCAGTGGTGACAGGCAACATTGATGCTTCTGAGTCAGCGTCACTACCGAAGGCAGTAGAGGAGGTGGTGGAGGGAGCGATTCTAACTCCACCTAAGACTTCTTTAACCTAAGGACATAGCATATGCGACGGGGAGCTAGAGTGCCACTTGCTCCTTCTCTCCCAGGTGATGGCAATAGCGATAATGACACAACTAATGCACGACCTCTCATCGAAAGCAAATATTTAGACCTATTATGGTCTGTCGAGTTTGTCTTATCAGTCGAGTTTGTTTTGTCAAACTTGACCTATTGCTGCCACCATGTGATACATTTTGGATGTTTACTTTTCTGGAAATCTAAGAAGTGAAGGAACTTGTGCAATAATATATTTCTTAAATCCTATGTTTGCATTTTTGGTCATGTTTCCTAACGTCTTTTTCCTTTTTGTTTGTTGTGTTTATAGAATCAGATGTCAAATATGGCGATACAAGTGAATTATGGGTTTAAACCATCAGTTGGATTTTGATGTGCAGATTGAACATCAATCTCTATCTGAACATCAATTTTAACACGATTTTTGTCAAAATGAGACTATAAGAGCGGTTGGTTTGTATGAGAGAATGGTAATAGAAATGAAAATGAATATAGTGAAGAATGATACTGAATATTATCATTATAATTATGATGATTGGTTAAAATGAAAGAATGATTATCATTATCATTCCCAGTTTGTAAAAAATATTAAGAAATACAATGTTATTATATTTTAATTTATTTATTTATTATATTTTAATATTGTAATTAATTAATTACAATATTTAAATTAATGAATGAATTATATTTTAATTAATTATATTGTAACTAATTAATTAATTATATTTTAATTAATTAATTATAATATTTTAATTAATGAATGAATTATATTTTAATTAATTATATTGTAATACAATATTTTAATTAATGAATGAATTATATTTTAATTAATCATACTGTAATTAATTATAATGTAATTAATTAATTAATTATATTTTAATGAATTAATTATATTTTAATTAATTAATTAGTATTTAAAATATTAAAAAAAAAGAGTCGCTACTAAGGAATGAGTTTCATTCCTCTGCTAAATGGAGGGTATGGAAAAATCTCCAAAAGTGAGATATCAAACTATTACCCTTTAATGATAATCAACAATCAACCACTCACTTTTCATTCCTTACCCATTAACTCCTTCCCAAACCCAGCAACCAAGTACCCCCTAACTCTTTTTAACCATTATTCACATATGGAGTTAACCAATATTGTAAAAGCTCATCACAGTTGTTAGTAGATAATAAACAAATTTTGGATTTGATTTCAACAATATTAATAATAATATAATATCACAAGCATCTAAGACATCATAATTAAAATATACATTCACAATTCAAATAGTCCTTAGGCATTATCATAATTTCATAATTACAATTATTTATTTTCACTAATTTGAATTCCCCCAGAAAAAAACACAATTTCAATTTCACCATGATAAGATTCTGTTATGTCCTAGTTACGTAGGTTTTGGATTGTTTGGAAAAAAATTAGAGAGAAAAGGAAAGTAATGATGCAGGAAGGCAGATTTGTCAAAAAGAAAAGAAAAGTAATAAATGCAGAGAGGTAAATTTGTGTACAATTCTCATCCTTTTCTTTATTGATTAGACTTGCTATTTATATAGCATTACTAACAAGGAAATTTAAATAACTAATTATTCCCTCAATACTAAGTTGTGGATCACGCCACCCTAAACTAATGGAAAAGAAAGAACAACAACTTAACCATCAATAACAACCCAAAAATACGTTAAACAAGAAAATCGTAACAAATTAAACGTCTAGTGTCATGTCTACATGTCCCATGCATACGTAACACTCCCTCCCCCTTCAAGAATTCTTGTCTGCAAGAGTGAGGTCGGGGTACTGTTTTTGAAAACGCCTTAGATCTTCCCAAGTGGCATCTTCTTTGTCTACACCTAACCATTTCACTAGAATTTCTTCCCTTGGCCTATACTTCCCTTTCTGGATGATCCAACGCTGTAGAATTTGTTCGAACTGTGGAAGCACAGTTTGGTCTTCAGTAAAGGGTGGTAAAGAAACTGATGTTACTAGTATATCTCCTAGAAATTTTTTAAGCTTGCTCGTATGAAAAACAGGATGAATGTGCTACCCAAGAGGAAGCTCCAAACGATAGGCTACCAGACCAAGTCTTTCCAGGATCTTAAAGGGACCAAAGTACCTTGAAGATAGTTTCATAGAGGCATGGAAAGCGACTATTGTTTGTCTATACGGTTGGAGCTTTAAATACACATAATCTCCAATGGAGAATTCCACATCCCGCCTTTTCTGATCCATCAAACTTTTAACCTGATCCTGTGCTTATCGTAGGGTGATTTTAAGGTCTTTCAATAACTCATCACATTCCTTCAAGTAAGCATCCACAGCTTCTACTTGAGTCATTCCCGAAGTATACCAAACTAAGGAAGGAGGGGGTATGTCGTACACAGCCTGGAACGGAGAAATTTTTGTGGTAGAGTGAGTAGCTGTATTCGGCCCAAGGTAGCCACTCTTTCCATTTCTGTGGCTGGTCACTAGTGAAACAATGTAGATATTGCTCCAAAGTCTGATTAATGACCTCAGACTGCCCATCAGTCTGTGGATGATAGCTAGATCCCATGCAAAGTCTTGTTCTCTATAACTCAAACAACTTTTGCTAAAAGCTACTTATAAAGATCTTATCACGGTCACTTACAATGCTAGTAGGAATGCCGTGAAGTTTAACAACATGCTCCACAAATGCCTTTGCCACGGTCAAAGATGTGAATGAATGTGATAAAGGCACGAAATGGGCATACTTGAAGAATCGGTCAACTATTACCATGATCACACGGTATCCACTCGAGGAAGGCAGACCTTCAACGAAATCCATAGAGATCTCGCTCCAAACTCGGTCGAAAATGGGAAGAGGCTGCAAAAGTCCCACCGGTGCAAGGTGATCGGTCTTGTGACATTGGCAGATGTCACAGTGACGAATGAAGTCCTAGACAATCTTCCTCATATTTTCCCAGTAGAAATAGGATTGTACTCGGGCCAAGGTTTTATGAAAACCGAAATGGCCTCCAACAGGGGAATCATGCAGTTCAGAGAGAACAATTGTAACCATAGATGATGTTGGATTGAGAATGACCTTTCCCTCTAAGAACCAAACCCTTCCCTTTTCTGAGCTTTTGGATTTGGTTCAAATTGTTGGTAATAGGGGTCAGATTCATTTTCGGATTGCAATTGGCGCCACCATGTTGCTTCCGATTTTGAGATGGCTATAAATAGTAACTCTGCCTTTTGGAACAATGAATTTGCTGCTCTATTTTTAACTTCCTTCATGTATTAAATTCGGTAATCATAGCCCATCAATTTTGGAAGCAACCGGGCTTGAGCTGGCATTGAGATGTATTGTTCCAGTAAATATTTGAGGCTCCGATGATTCGTATGGATTATGAAAGAATTCCCGAACAAGTATGGTCTCCACTTTCACACTGATTTCACCACAGCCAACATCTCTTTTTCATAGGTGGACAATTTCAGAGAGGTCCCTTTTAAGTTTTCATTAAAGAAAGCGATGGGTTACCTATTTTGCATAAGGACTACTCCAATTTCGCACCCGCTTGCATCACATTCAATCACAAATGGTTGTGAAAATTTAGGTAAACGTAGAACGGGAGCATGTGAAAGTACTTGCCTAAAATGCTGGAACGCTTCTTCAGTCTTTGAGTTCCACGAAAATCCTTCCTTTCCCAACAAACGGTTTAATGGAGCGATGATTGCCCCATAGTTACGAATGAATTTCTTGTAATATCTAGTTAATCCCAAAATTCCCCTTACCTTTTGAATTAAAGTAGGAGTAGGCCAGTCCCAAACTGCCTGTAGTTTGTTGGGGTCTGGTTCAACGCCATTCTCAGAGAGGGTGTGACCTAAATACTCGATCCTTTGAACACCAAAAACACACTTATCTTGCCTAACGAATAATTGTTGTTGATGAAGAACGGTCAAAACAGCTTGGAGATGTTGTAGGTGCTCGTCCCAGGCTTTGGAGAAGATGAGAATATCTTCAAAAAATACCAGTACAAACTTACGCAGGAATGGCCTGAAAATTTCATTCATGAGACTCTGAAAAGTAGATGGCGCGTTTGTGAGCCCGAATGGCATCACTACGAACTCGTAATGCCCCTCACGAGTTCGGAAAGCTATTTTTGGAATATCAAGGTCATGCACGTGTATCTAGTGATAACTGGCTCGCAAGTCAAGTTTTGAGAAGAACCTTGCGCCAAATAACTCATCCATAAACTCGTCAATGACTGGTATAGGGAATTTGTCTTTAATGGTGATGGCATTGAGAGCTCTGTAGTCGACGCAGAAGCGCCATTCGCCATTGGCTTTATGTACTAAAAGAATGGGTGAGGAATAGGGATTGGTGCTTAGGTGAATTAATCTGGATGCTAATAATTCCTTCACTTGTTTCTCAATTTCAGCCTTCTGGTAATACAGGTAGCGATATGGTCTAACATTGACTGGATAAGCGTCAGGTCGGAGGGGGATTTTATGGTCATGTGATCTGTGGGGAGGCAATACGGTGGGAAGTTGAAATATGCGTTTATGACCTTCCAAGACTTTATTTAAGCCTGGCCGTGTAGTTGAGATATTCTTGTCACATATTTCGGTAGATATTAACTGAATAAATAATCCAGTGCCAAGAGTTCCTCCTGATATCAACTGTCGAGTCTTCTTTTCAGTTAAGGCCTCCATATCCATATTTTGCAACCTGTTAAATAAATATCGAGTCCCGTTTAATTCGAACGACATGGTTAGCTCCCCATAATCTGTAGTAATCGATCCCAAGGTAGCTAACCAGTGAACACCCAAAACAACTGGACATGCGGCTCTCGATAGCACACAAAAATTGACGACAACAGGACATCCTTGAATGTTCATATGTACAGCACGACAAACCCCTGCACACTCTATCTTATCTTGGCTGGCAATAATAATTTGAAATTTCTTATCGGAGTCTACAAGCAGCCTAAATTTGGTGGTGATTCGTTGTTCAATGAAATTGTGCGAACTACCCCTGTCAATCAAAACAATGAGCTCTCTATTGTGCAATTTTCCTCGAACCCACAGAGTTTATGGATTGTGTGCCCCAGTGATGGCATCGAAGGAAATTTTCGGTATGTAATTGTCGTTCTCTATCTCTTGCACTTTGTCATCCTCACCTTCTTCCAATTCAGCTCCCAAATCTTCTTTAATCATAAATGGCGAGCACACCAGTGTCCCAAGGAAAATTTTGCATCGCAGTAGTAACAAAGTCCCTTTTCTTGTCTTTCTCTCGCCTCCTGGGAAGACAAACGCCAAAAATTAGGCACCCTTGGTTTTATGCTGGGCAACGGTACCAAAAGTCCTGGGGTGGTTACTTGCGAATTTAGCGATCGGGAGATACTGGTTGTATTCGGCCTCACAGGTTGGAGAGAACATCGGTAGAGTTGGTTCTTTTCCTCAACGATACGTGTGGTTCCAAAAGCATCAGAGAGAGTGGTTGGTTTCTTCAACTTAACTTCCAAACAGACTTCATCTTTGAGTCTGGCCACAAAGCTACTGACGAGGAAGGCTTCAGGTAATCCATTGACTTGTTGGGAAAGTCTCTCAAACGATTCCTGATACTGGGCGACAGTGGAGACTTGTTTGAGTCGTGATAATGCTTCTGCTGGATCCTCATAATTCGTAGATAGCGTTAGAGGATGGCCCGAGTTAGTTCCATCCAAGAAATGGGGCTATGGAATTTGAAGTTCCAACGGTACCACTGTAGAGCTAAGCCCTCAAGATGGAATGACGCTAGCTGAAGTCGTTACTCGTTAGGAATGTTCTGAAACTCAAAATATTGCTAATCTCGAAAGAGCCACCCATGAGGGTCCTCTCCATCGAAACGTGGAAAAGAAAGTTTAAGGGTGGATGTTGATTTGACAGCACTATTATGTGAATGTTCCCCAATAAAGAACTGCTCGCCCTCCTGGATGGAACGGATAGGAGTTGAAGCCGCATTGGAGGTTGCTTTGAACGAATGGAATTCAGATACCAGTGTGTCGATAAGAGAATTGAGTTGATCATAGTTGGCATTTACCTTGTCCAAGGCAGCTTCCTGTTGTTTTTAAGCTGCTTCTTGTTTGGCAACAATGTCCGTGATCTCCACCCTGAACTCTGCGTTAGTTTTCTGTCTTATCTCCATCAGATTGTACGGCTCTGATACCAAATGTTATGTCCTAGTTATGTAGGTCTTGGATTGTTTGGAAAAAAAATCAGAGAGAAAAGGAAAGTAATGATGCAAGGAGGCAGACTTGTTAAAAAGAAAAGAAAAGTAATAAATGCAAAAAGATAGATTTGTGCAGAATTCTCGTCCTTTTCTTTATTGATTAGACTTGCTATTTATATAACATTACTAATAAGGAAATTTAAATAACTAATTATTCCCTCAATACTAAGTCGTGGATCATGTCACCCTAAACTAATGGAAAAGAAAGAACAACTTAATTAACAATAACAACCTAGAAATACGTGAAACAAGAAAATCGTAACAAATTAAACGTCTAGTGTCACGTCTGCATGTCCCATGCATACATAACAGATTCATGATCACATACATATGAAACAAGTTCTAGTATCAATGTAAGAATAAATTATTTAACAAATAGATAAATATACGATCATGATTAACCATATTAGTTACTCAATTTTTAATTAACATAAACCTTATCAATTGATCATTATCTATTATTTATAAATAATATTATGAATTATATTTTAGCATATAATGATAATGGAAGAACACACTTGTTAACTCATTAGATATTTCTTTTTTATTATCAAAATAACTCCTTATCTTTTATCGTATAATATATTTCTTTCAATATTGTAGGTATTAAGTATGCAGCATACAGTAGTACTAAGATTTGTGCATCGGTTACTGAAAGTCAATTTTACTATGATTACTCAAGGCACAGAGTATTGAGTTCAGATCCTCTGTGCCCTTTTTCCCTGTGTCCCCTGTGTCCCATCCATCTCAACCATTCATTTTTTCTCTCTCCCACTTATTGAATGGTTGAGTTGGATGGGGCACATGGGGGCACAGAGAATCTGAACTGCAGAGTCTTGTTTACGCAAACGAATATCGTGAGCAACGGAGCCAATGGCAGAATGCGAAGTTGCAACAGTGATAATAGTGTATGGTTTGACACTTTGATCAATCAAGTTATATTAGATTGGTAATTAGGCAATTCAAACTTTAAGAAGATATAAATTGTTCCAAACTCAGTCAAGTTTAGATTTGAGTAACATAGAATCAAATTTGCATATTTTTAGACCTCTTCAAATATCGTATTTTAGCAGAACTTTCACTAAAATATCGTTCGTAAGATATATTTTTATTTTTATTAATCACAAGTCTCCCTTTACACATGCAAGCCATATACTCATTTTAAATAATCATAAATTTTATTTTAATAAAAATTTCATAATTTCTAATTAATAACCCTAAATTAATCAAACTCTAATACAAAATTTAATTTAATTCTAAGTTGTTTTTCATTTCTCCACTTGAGATGCTTCTTTTTTCCTATTTTTGATTCCTTTGCCATTGTGCATGCTTTCTGCTTCTCAGTTTTGCCTTATTGGTTTCGCCGTCTTCAACAGATTCATCTCCCTATTCATAGAAAAAGGTAGACAATAGATGAAGAGTTGAATTAAATTAAAGATATTAAAATTAATTAGGATTAAATTAGGTTAATGAAAAATTAAATAATATTTAACTATACAATGTAGCATTTGAAATTTACATAACTAATAGGTGATAAAAAATTAGATTTATTTTAAATGATTTAAAAAAAAATTTAAAACAATATTAGTATTAAAAACATATTTTAAAATTAAAAGTATTAGAAAATTTTGGTTATTTTGTTGATTAAAATTTTGTTTCATATTAATTGGAAAGAAGTGTAAAATTAAAACGACGATAGAATCAGGAAAATATGGGGAACTTATTATCGATCAGTTAACCAAAGGACTCTAATGAAAGAAGGTGAAAATTTGGGATTAATAAAGAAACAACAACGAGTGCGAGGAGTAAAAGGAAAAAAAGAAGAAAAATGGATTTAGACACTATATTCTTCCCTCCACATTTATCACAAACCAAAAATTCCCTTCCCTCCTTTCCCTCTGCGGCTTTGCCCTTCTGCTCTCTTGCTTGCTAACCCCCACTTTCCCCTTAAAACCCCCCACCACCCTTTCTCTCTGTCTAAACTCTTTCTCTCTTTTCGCTAACCGATCATGTCAGGCAGCGCTAGAGCCTCCACCAGGACTTCGTCTGCCACGCCGGCGGCCGGTCCGATACTGCCGCCGTTGAGGCGGCACTTGGCGTTTGCTACGATGAAGCCACCGTTTGTGCCTCCGGAAGATTATCACCGATTTTCTCCTAGCACCAATGGCAGAATCGCTGCCGATCGGGAAGGAGAGGCTATTGTCGTGAGATCTCCAGTGAGTTCGTATCCTTGTTGTGCGGTTATTGTTTGCTGGTAATTTATATGGACGTGTACTTTGAGTTGGATTCATGTATTCGGCTTTTTGGGATTCAAATGTTGGAGGATGTGAAATGTGGATAGAAATGGAAGTTGATTTGTATTCTGTATTTGGCTTGTGTCGTTTTCAGTTGGTCTCTGAGAAATGACGATAAATTGTATATTGTGGTTGGATTTTGGGGTTAATTTTCCTTTTTTTTACGATTCTGGTTTTACAACTATCTTCTGGAACCTGTGTTAAGCATTATTTGACACTTAACCTTCTGTATTAATATAGTTTGTATAAGTTCTGTTGTTTTTAGTTGGATTTTGAAATGCAAGCCACGACATTCTTGCTAATTATCAATTTGATTGGGCCCTTTCCTTTTCTTATTTTATGCTTGCCTGCTACTTCCAATTGAGCCAATTGTGTTTTAGATGCGAGAATTGAGCTTAGCAATGAAATTAAGGGACTTGTATTCATTGTGCCACTCTTTAGATAATTATATAGATGGTTCTTACAGCTATTTTGTCTGATTTGAGAAGTGATTGAACAACCTTTGCAATATCTAGATTTGTATCAAAAAAAGGGGGACATTGTTTTCATTGAGATATTTATATCTTCATCCTACTGCTGTGAAGTTTTTGGATTGCATAGAAACTCCTTTTGTTTGTAATAACATGATTCAATATTGGTAACTTTTTGATGTCCCTCAGCAAGTAAAACGGAAGAGTGGATTGGAAAATGGTAATGAGCCTAGTGAATGGCCTAGCAGTCCTGGATGCGCACATGCATCTAATAGTCCTTTGTGCACTACAAAAGGGGGCAAAATGTACAACAGGTCAAGGGCCTATAAGACCAACATCTCTGGGCCTCAGACACCTTTGTCTAATAGCGGTGAGAGACTTGGTAGCTTCATCATTCTGTTTATGTGATCTCATTTCCCATGCAAAAGCTTTCAGTTTCTAGAGATTGATCTTCAGTGATAAACTGGTTGTATAGTATAGCTTAAGTTTCTTCACCCTCTTGCTGAAATGAGTCTTTTAACACTCCCGAACATTAAAAGAAAGATAACCAAATATTTTGTATACCCTTGCAGATTCACCATCTCCCCTTACTCCAGCTGGTAGCTGTCGATATGACAGTTCTCTAGGTGAACCTTGAAATGTTTACATTCAGTGTGAATTCTTGGTATAGATTGTGGGTAAGTTTTGATTTACATTGATATTGACAAAAAATGTACTGAAAATTTCAAGGTCTTTTGACAAAGAAGTTTGTCAATTTAATAAAGCACGCTGAAGATGGTATTCTGGACCTAAACAAGGCAGCAGAAACTTTGGAGGTGATTATTTTTGCTAACTGGAGTTTGGCATTATTTACTGCTTTCTTAGAATGATTAAAGGAGTTTGTTGAAAAAAATAGGTTCAGAAACGGCGGATATATGACATAACAAATGTCTTGGAAGGGATTGGTCTAATTGAAAAGAAGCTTAAGAACAGAATACATTGGAAGTAAGCAGATCTTGTTGCATTATTTGATTGCCCTAAGCATCTGATTGTACATGTGCTCATGTGAGGATTGGTTCAATGGTTGACCCAGGGGGGTTGATGCTTTAAGGCCAGGGGAAGTGGATGTTGATGCTTCTTCATTGCAGGTAGCTTGCTGTAGACTTTCCTTTTCCTTTGTATAAATCAACTTGGTTTTTTCTTTTTCTTCATCGCCACAAAATCTCGTACACATACTTATGTCTACATGCATGTGCACACATATTTATTATCGTTTCCTGTATAAATTATTGTATGATGTTATTTCCGTCTCTATTTCAATTTTTTGATCTAATTTTATGTAGTCTACGACTTGTATACCAACAGTGATGTTGAACTTAACACGGTTAGAATAGAAAGTGAACCACATAATGAATGGCATAGAGATAGGTTTTATGTTGTGATTCCTTTCCTGCAGGCAGAAATTGCAAAGCTGTCCATGGAAGAGCACCAATTAGACGATCAAATAAGGTTACATGTTTTATTTCTTACTAGAGGGTGTCTCCATTGCTTAGAATATCTTGAGAGATGCTGATATTCTAAGTTGTTGCAGAGAATTGCAGGAACAACTGAGAGGTCTGAGTGAGAATGAGAACAATCAAAAGTATAGTTTTCTCTTCTAAGCACTTGCATCCTTAGTATTCAGTCGCTGTTTGTAGCTTACGATGTTCTTTTTATTCCTTTATTTTCAGGTGGCTTTTTGTGACAGGAGAAGACATTAAGAGCCAACCTTGTTTCCAAGTTAGTATTCTTGTGTTTCACCGTGTGAAGATCCATGATAAGCATTGCTATGTGAATCAGAATTTTTATTGTAACTGATTTCGTAACATTGCTTGTGACAGAATGAAACTCTCATAGCAATTAAAGCTCCCCATGGAACTACTTTGGAAGTCCCTGATCCTGATGAAGTAAGTTGAGAGAGAATATTATGAGATGGAAAAGTTCTTTCTTTTCCACATTTTGAGTATTTGACTGGTAATTTCTTTATACCAGGCCGTGGATTATCCACAGAGGAGATACAGAATCATCCTAAGAAGCACAATGGGTCCTATTGATGTC
This sequence comes from Erythroxylum baracoense, assembly GCA_025629805.1. Taxonomy (NCBI): domain Eukaryota; kingdom Viridiplantae; phylum Streptophyta; class Magnoliopsida; order Malpighiales; family Erythroxylaceae; genus Erythroxylum; species Erythroxylum baracoense. The sequence goes on along the minus strand of JAOTAY010072102.1, from coordinate 3,193 downwards.
TACCTTGTAAGGTGTGGTGACCTACATAACGGTGGAGTATTTATTAAATGTGTCTAACGGTGGAGTATTTATTAAATGTGTCTATGTCTTTTATCATTTCTTGGTTGTGGAGAAATTGGTCTTTCATATAAGTTAGATAGTTTGTCTTCATGGCATGTTAGAGCTCTCATTCTCTTGTGTTTTTTGCTCATCTTATAATGCTTACCTTGTGTTTTCCAGTCAGTTCGAAGAAAATTTTGAGGGGAATGGTGTTGAACCAGCTTCCAGCTTACCACATGCTTCTGGCTCAAAGCCTAAGGAAAATCCAGCAGATCTAGTCCCTGAGGCAATCAGGAGGGAAACTCAATTAAAACAACCCAACTATATGCTTCCGGATATTGATTCTTCACAGGAATATGTTGGGAGAATGACAAGGATTGTTCCTTCGGATATTGATGTAAGTATAGCTGCCATAAGTTGGCATTGATAAGTAGTTTTGGGCAGGATCTATTTTATATATAGGAAAAGAACTAATTCGTAAGTAGGAATCACAATTTTTGAACTGGCACTTGACATATAACTCGTTAGATGTGCTGGTGTTTCCCTAATGGCTTATACCACGAGTCATGACTGTTGGTTCAAAATATCTTTTATAAGAACCAGTCATCAAATTAGAGGTTTCCTCCTATCATGTTCATTTTTGAACCCATGGACCTAACAAATTAAAACTTTCCGCTGATCTGTCTGTACTAAAACATTTTGTAGCCTGTCTTAAAGATACAAGATAGTTGTTTTTCTTTGTAATTTCCAGTATTAAGACTTCTCCAAATCAGTAAAACGTTGATGTTCTTTGGACAACTGTTTTCCTGGTATTACATTTGGTTGGTCGTAACATTTACTGTTTTGCTTTTGTTGCAGAATGAAACAGATTACTGGCTTCTTTCTGATGCTGACATTAGCATTACAGATATGTGGAAGGCGGATTGTATCCTTGCCTTTGTTGTTTTTTTTTTCTATTTTACAAACCCTATCTTTCTCGTGTTCACCTATGCGGAAAATTAATCGTGCGTCCTTGACTTGTAAAAGCCAACGACGAGTGGGGCGGAATGAGTATGCTTCCTGCTGAATTTGGAATGAGTGATGTCCACACTCCTGGGCCACATTCTCCATCTGATGTTATAAGCTCAACTAACAGATAAATAATAATTTTGTTTATTGGAGTGAGCAGTTTAGGTCCATAAAATAAGCAATCTTGAGTTATCAGTCGATGACGGGGTAAATGCTAATAATTTCTGAAGACCGGAAAATGGTAAGGCATGGAAAGAAGGTACGGTGGAGTCACATTGCTTTATTTGAACCTTTGAAGGTCTATTTGCTAATAAGCTTCGAAGGAGGTATTTAAAAGAGAAAAAGGGCTGCTGAGGTAGAATGATGACTAGTGTTAGAAATTCACAACAAAGCTAAAAGTTCAATTTTCTTGCACCGGTGTGATTATTTTATCTAGTTTCGGGACTTGACAGGTCGATAGAAAGCATGCTGCGAGTGAAATGTTGAACGTAGGCCAAGACTTAGGAGTCTGGGACTGGGAATTTGTTTTCTTGTATTTGCTCAATAATTGTGATTCAATTTTTGGAAATTCAAATCTCTCTCTTTTTTAAGAGATTTAACCAGAGATAGAAATGAGTCTGGTTGGATTCGAGCTTTGAGTAGTTGAAGGTCCAATTAGGCCATATGGGTTGGGTTTAAGGTTTGAGCCCAATTGGCCCCAAGTTGGTCTGACTTTTAAATTTTTTATTTTTTGAATTTTAATAAAATTTATTTAATTAAAAATATAACATGAGAAGTTGAATTAATTAAAGTTGTAAATTTTAATTTATTAATAAAAATTAAGATTTTATAATGAATGAAAAATATAAATCGTATACATATTTGATCAACTAAATAAGATGAAACTAATTTTATTAATGGAGGATAGGATAATACAAAATGAAAGAAAAATATTATAATTAAAGTGAATAATTTAATTAATTAAAGATTAATAAAAATTAAATTTTATAATGAATAAATAATATAAAACGTACATATATTAATCAAAGAAATAAGATGAAGCCAAATTTATTAATAAAAGTGGATATTATTATAAGAAATGAAAAAAATTACAATTAAAGCGATTAATTCAATTAATTGAAGTTATGAATTTTAATTTATTAATAAAAAATAAGATTTTATAATAAATGAAAAATATAAAACATATATTTTTTTTACAATAAATTGGGAAATTTTATTAACTCAAATCATCTCGAATTACATCCACAATACAATCAGGAATCATATCTCAGTGTTGGAAACTAGCATGAGACAAAGCATGCGTCGCAAGAACGTGAGCAGCTTCGTTGGCTTGTCTCCTTACCCATGCTAATGAACAAGAATTAGCTTGCTGCAACAAATATTTAATGTGAGCTATAACCAAAGCCTAGTCAGACTGTGCACTAAAACTATGGAGAATAGCATTAACTAAATTAGCATAATCAGACTCAATATCAACACGAACTAGAGTCATCCCCTTCAGCTAAGAAAGAACCTCCAATAAACCCACCGCCTTTGCCAAATGTGTTGGGTTTGGGTTCCCTTTTATATGGTAAAACCCATAAATTTATTAAAGCCCATTTTCTTTTTAACCCATTAGGGTTAATTTCTATATTGTCATTAAAAACCAAAAAAAAAATTTAGCAGCTGCAAAAGAGAGAAAGAAGAGAGGGAGGAGAGAAGAGAGAGATTTTATTCTTCCTTCATCCTTCACAAAAGGAGAGATTTTTTCACCCAACCCATTTTACATTTCCAGTAACTGGGAAGTTGTTCACCGTTGGATCGATCTCATTTTTGATTTACAGCTTCTAGACATATTGTTCTCCATTCTGAACGATGGAGATTTGGTTTCGAGGTTTGGAGGTTGAGTTTTTGGATCCAAAAGTGGACTGGTCTTAAGGTGTTTCCAGAACTGACGAGCTTCACCATATTCTGATTTTGGTCTACCATTCTTTGTCTGATCGGGCTGAATTTTGGTGAGCATGCTGCTTACTCATTGTTCTTTGTTTTGAACGATGAAGATTGGGTTTGGACAGCTGGAACTTTTCCATAATTTGTTAGAACAGAAGCCTTTGTTGTGATTGCTCTCTTAGTGTAGTTCTCCACTTTAATTTGTGGCTATATGAGA
>JAOTAY010072082.1:0-17032 GCA_025629805.1 Erythroxylum baracoense | reverse complement strand
ATACAATTATAAATTAATCAATGAATTACATATTTCAAAGCATATTATACTGTAGGGGTATTTTTGTCATTGACACTGTTTTTATGTTCTGTCCACTGCAACCAAACACATTTTTGTCCTCGAGACGGAGACAGTCTTTTCTGTTTTTTCCATCACAACCAAACACCTTACTGTCTCCAATTTTTGTTCTGTTCCTTCTCTAAATTTCCGTCTTGTTCTGTCTCTACAACCAGGAGACAGTAACCAAACGAAGTGTAAGAAAACAATTTTTTCTTGTCACTACCACCATCAACACCCTTGGAAACCAGCGTCATGTTGTCTCCATTTTGCATCAAGTGGACAGGTTCATTCATCACAAGTTTTTGGGCTTCCTCTTAGCGTAATTTAAAAAACATAGCACGTATTGAAGGTAAAGGCTAGCGGACAAGAAGTCAACACTTGATTTCATCAAAGCCGTGATTGACTCCGGTGAGAAATATGAAGACACGATCATCTTCCTCTCTTTTTTTTTTGCCCTTGCAAAATCATTGGGGTTCTCCCATGCATCATCATAACACAAATCGAATTCTTGCCAAAGAGAAAGCATTTCATTGAAATAAGTTGTGACATCTCTATCGTCTTGTTTAGAGAGCCACAATTTGTTTTTCAATTCAAAAAGTTGAGAGGAATACCCAAGATTAGAGTATGTCTCTCCGACAGCATCCCAAATTTCTTTTGCATCCATGTACATAAACGAACAAAGAATCAGTTCTTTTATGGAATTTAATAACCATCCTATAATCATAAAATTCTTAGAATGCTAGTGCTAGAACATGAGGTCGATTGCTACTGGTTTTGGCTCCTCTCGAGTCAAAAATCTAAGTTTTCCTCTACCATCCAAGGCTAGGTTGACAGACTAAGCCCATTTTAAAAATTTTTGACCATTAAGCCTCACCACTGTAATTTGTAAGGATGGCAGTGCAACAACATCCAAACTGTCTAGAGCAAAGGTGACAGCTAGTTGGTCGATTGGTGGATAGGATGTACTGGAGGTACTAGAGATTGTTGACATGATGTGGTAGGAAAAAAATGGAGTAAGGATTTAAAGGAAAAAATAAATCTAAAAAATTGGAAAAAAATCATATTGTAGGCAAGAAAAAATCTGACTTAAAGGATGAGGATAACCAAAACATCGAAACTTCATAGTAAAGAAATTGACTGTAAAATGCAGAACAATGGGTTGGCAGTGTTTGCGTGTAACTATGCAACACAGATTACTCATTTTATGCACAAAAACTACAAGTGAACAGGTCGTGACTTGTAGTTAAAAAGCAGATATCGATACCACAGGGATTGATGCCCAGGCACCACTTAATTCAAACAAAACTTTGTTTAAGAAAAGAAATTGTTTAATACAAATAATCTAGAAAAATAAATTAAAATTAAAAGACTAAGAACGAACACTGAACAATACCAATATGCAGAAAGATCGAAACTCAAGAATCTAAAGACTAGAGATTACTTTTTCCCTATTTTGTCTCCCTCCTATTTTATTAATCGAATTGTGCCTCACCTAAGATTTCTGAATTTATTAATTACCCTATCTCAAGGTATAATTAATTGTCCCTAATCGAATTAAAGGGAATCAATTGAATGATCTCTCAACCTACCCAATGACTCTAACAATTCAACTAGTTATTAAACTATCCTATGGGTGATCAATTGAATTCGCTGAGATCTCTCATCTAACTAATCAATTGATGTGAAGATTGTGTGTCTATAGGTTGCTAACTCTCAATGTACAATCCTACATAAATAATCTCACTCACTTGCTCGATTTGTTGCAAGATAACAAATAAAATCAACAATCATCAAAGACATTTTCATTCAATCCAATAAAATAGGAGTTTTAACAAAATAGTTCAAAAGCAATCCCTAAAACTAAATCAGCCAATCATGGTCTCCATAACATCATCAGCAATTAAATAAACCATTTTACAAAGAATTAAAGAAGTAAAATTGACAGAAAATCGAATAAAGAAACTCCTTCTCTTCTTTGCCAAAATCTGGAAATTTTGGTGTTGATGTGCCATTTTCCCCAATCTTAATGATAATCCTTGACTTCAATCCTTCCTCAAGGCTACAAACTTGTGTTCTTCACTCAAGGATGGTGTTCTACAAAAGGGTTTCGTCCTCCTCTGATGATGAATTTGGATTATAATTCCCATGATTGTGGGAATTTGCAATAGATAGACTCCTCTTTTCTTTTCCTTTTTGATCTCTAGCTCAATCTCTAAGTTGCTCCATCGTCCTTTCTACATAAAAATTGTCAATTCTTACCCTAAATTAACATCAAACATAAAATAACAATGGAAATCAAACTAAATGAAAACATACAAAATGAATCCTAAACTACAACAATAATCAACAATTATACAAGAAAACACATGCCAATTACTTAAAAAAACATAAACTAATTCATAACTATAAACATCCTCGCACTTAAATCTTTGCTTGTCCTTAAGCAAAATATATATAACCAATAAATTCTATCACTTCATTTTCACAAAGATCAAAGCATACAATCCCTCAAATTTAAGCCAACTCAAATATCAAGTTAATATACATATCATGACTACTTTTTCATTGGTGTACATAAGCAAACTCAACAATTGGCACTATCACTCAAAGATAAGTAAAGATGTAAAATGAATCTTCCTCACAGTTTTCGCTCATTTCTCTCAAGTGTTTGATGGTTAGTGTTTTGCTTAAACTTCCAATAGGAAACTACACTATCATAAGCTTGCTAATACAACAATTCTCCTCTACAATGATTGCATGCATAAATAGATCAAAAGGACTTGTTTAGGGTTGTAATATAGCAAGGGTTAAGGTGGGTAATGAGAGAAAAAGGTTAACCCAAGCATTCATAAAGTAAAAAGTGTATAAAAGGAGATAATAAAACATAACTCCAAGATATACAAATGTAACTAATATTCTGCACTTATTAATGCTACTCACTTGTTCTTCCTTTTTCTTTTCTTTTTTTCTTTTCTTTTCTTTTTCAACACTTTTTTTCATTTTTCTTTCTTTTTCATCATACATGGAAGAACTATGAATATAATATCAAATAAATACAACGTAATCCACAAGCAGAAATATAGTTAACTCATCTCGGTAAAATTTTCACAACAATCCCAACTAATGTATTGCTTAATAATCTACTAAGCTTATGAATGGGTAGGTTAATGAGGTTCTAGGTTTTAAAATTTTGGGTGATTTCAAGAAACAAATAATGGGGGAGCAAGGGATAATACAAAGGATAGGTCATTTAAACTAAGGGTTAACACAAAAAGGGCCTTAATCATCTTTATTAAGCATACATCTAGTAGATTCAAACCAATTCAAAGCAAGTTCTGAAGGTGATAACCTAAGGAAGTATCACTCAACAAAGAAATAAAATGACTATAGATGGAGTCATATGGCTAAATCCTCACTTTGGCTCAAATAAAACATTATGCATCTCTACACTACCTCATTGCTCAAATGTCAATTGTGACTAAGCTTATGTAACTAACTACTTTTCATCACTCTACATGGTTCACTTTCTACTCAAGTAGCCTAATCCGAGTTTAAGCATGCATTCAATGTAATTCCAACTAGCATGATATAATCTTATGGAAATATTTGTCAGAATGAATCAAATGCGATTCCATTGCTGACACAAAGCACATGATATGCCTAAACATGCATCCTATTTAATAAAATGCAACCAATGTAATTGAGAAAGTCAATGTCACCTCCCCACACTTAAAGTTTACATCGTCCTCAATATGACAAGTCAACCACTAAATAAGGGAAAATGACCTCAAACCAAACAAAAGAAATTAAAAAATATAAATGACATCAAATCAAACAAACATGACAGCAAACCAAACAAAAGAAAATGACATGAAACCCCATCAAAAAATGAAATTACACTAAACAAAAAAATAACAAAATTTAAAAGTAAAAAGGGTAAGAAAAGCTTATTGAGATGATGGTGGCGACGGTGTTGGTGAAGGTGCTTCAAAATTGTTCCTCCTATAGAAATTAAGGAACCTCTTCTTTAAGTAGTGCTGCTCCTTATGGACTTGTTGCATTTGGTTGTCGAGCTGATTGAGTTGGGATGTCATTTGCCATTGGTTAGAGGCCATCTGATCAAGGATTTATTGAAATTGGTTGACCTCCGTCGGTGCACTTGGTTCCTCCTCCAATACTTCCTCTTCGGGCTCTAGGACTGTTCGTGATATGGAGGGTCGAGAAACGGCTATACTGGTGCCCCTCCTATTCCTCACTACGTGTCTGAGGGTTTTGGAGTTCCATATAATGGAACTCCAAAATCTCATAGCGTCTAAAATACGATATGTCAAACATATCAAATGGCGTTGTGTGCACATCTCCCACATCAAGGTTATAAAACAAAGCTAAAGTAGTAACAACATGATACATGCCAAAATATGAACTCTTTTTATTTACAACAGTCACTATTGATAAAAAAATTCTAAAAGGCATGTTAATTTTAATTTTTCGATCCATGCACCACAAAAAGAAAAGTTCTTTGGTCAAGCATTTGTTACTTTCAGTTTTATTAAATACAGATAAACATATAAATTTATGTAAAAGTAAATGCTCGGCACTACGGATTAGAGAATTCGGTGCATTTCTATTGTCAAAATGTTCTCCCTATCATAGTTTTTCAGTAATCATCCAAACAAAAATCATCATGATCATCTAAAACTTTAGTGTTTGGCAAATTAAAAAGACCACGCATGACATTATAATCTAATTTATAAACAGTGCTGAATAACCTAAATCAGAAAACATTCATTTTAGGATTATATCAGACTGTAGTGAAAAACTCTATGGTCATTATAGGGTGAATAGGTATGTCATACTGAACAAACCTATTCCAACCTATGTTTGTAGCTAGTCGCTCTATTTTTCACCTCACTCCTATGGTTTCTAACAATTAAAAATCAAAATACCTAGGAGTGACTAGTTTTTTATCTCTAAGGTTTCATAAACACGTACCTTCTTCTTTCGAATGAATTGGGAATGGAGAACTCCATTCCCACAATCGTGGGCTTTCTCTCTAGAAAGTTTTTAGAGAGATTTCCCACGATTATGGGAATCACTTCAATTCCCACGATCGTGGGATGGGGTAATTCTTCCACTTCTAAACCTTCTTCCAAGCTTAGTATTAAGTCTCCATGATCCCATAACCTATAAACACATCAAATTAATATTATCAACAAGAATTTTGAAAAGAAAACAAATTGAAATTCAAACAAAAACCAAATTAACATCAATCAAACTCAAATCAAACCTAATTATAATTGAATGAATCAAACAAACAAATAAACAAAGACAATCAAATGGAAATATAATTCCATAAGTTGCCTCCCATGCAGTGCTTCTTTTAACGTTGGTAGCTCGATGCTCTTCCTTAGAAACTAAGCCAGGATCAATTATAAACGGCCTATTTCTACCTTTTTGATTCAACATTAGTTTTGCAGCCTATAAGTAAGCTACAAATTATAAAATAATCAAAAGGACAATATGGATAACATTATGAAAACCGATTATGCTCAATAATGTCTTTTTTCTAAGTGAATTATTAGCATAACAGGGAATAACAAAACTCCCAAAATCTTCTATTGAATCCAACAATTTATCCTATACAAAGGTGAGTTGCTCTCTTTCTTCCCTAATCACCTTCGTCTCCTCTGCTTCTTCCACTTCCTGAATAGAGACTTTCATAACTTCTTCAAACTTGATGTTTTTTGTCATTTGTTCTTCGTCCTTTTGTTCTTCAGAAGATTTGAACCTTCAATTATCTTAAATGAGTTACTATCCTTTGGATTCTTAAATACATCATTCATGTTGAATGTCAATTGATCATCATCCATCCAAAAGATTGAGTTCTTTTCATGAACATACCAAGATTTTTCCATGTTCACATATGGTATATCAAGAACTGGAAAATAATAGGGTAGGTTCTCATCCTTTTCTTCATCCTCTTTCTTGATTTCTTGATCTTCTATAAAGTAAGGTTTAGCATGGTCTTCCACTAGTTCTTCTTGTTCGTCCCCATTTCTAAGTGTGATAACCTCATTTTGTTCTCATTGATATAATTCCATATTGCTCAAAGAGTCTTCCTTATTTCTCTTACAAAATTCACGGGAAAGCTGTCTTACTTGAATCTCCAGGTTGTGAATAGAAGCAGTATGAATTTCAAAAACTTGTTCAAACTTCTCTTCTGACTTTCCTCCTGGGCGAAAAACATCCTCCTCTAGTTCTCTTCCATTTATGTTAGCTTATCCATGATTTTGTCAAATTTGGAATCCCATGAACTAGACTCATCTTACTGAAATTCAAATAGGTCTTGATGTCCCATGTGGGTACTTGTATTGTTGGACCAATAAAAATCTGGGTGGTTCTGCCACTTCGGAGTGTACATGTTCTAATAAGGATCGGTATTTCCCCAACCATACTGTGCCTCTTTGTAATTTGCAAAAGTACCTTACTCCCTATATTAGCTATCTTCCATTATTATTCTTTCTATTTCTTCTTAGCATCTAGCTCTTCAAATGTCTCATTCTTCATTCTAATATGTCTTGATGTGTCTTGTGATATCAGATTATTCGTCGTTACCAAATTTTATCGATCTTCATGTACTCCTTATGATCATGCACATGTAAATACGTAAGGAAAAGAATAAAAAACTCTTAAATCAAAGTAATCTAAATTAAACAACATGTTAAACAATCAATCCTTGACAACGGTGCTAAAAACTTGTTTACGTGTAACTATGCAACACAAACTACTCGTTTTATGCTCAAAAATCACAAGTGAATAGGTCGGGACTTGTAGTTAAAAAGCAAATATCGATCCTACAAGGATTGATGCCCAGACACCACTTAATTCAGACAAAACTTTATTTAAGAAACAAAATTGTTTAATGTAAATAATCTAGAAAATTAAATTAAAATTAAAAGACTAATAACAAACACTGAACAATACCAATATGTAGAAAATTGGAACTAATGAATCTAAAGACTAGAGATTACTTTTTTACTATTTTGTCTCCTTATTTTATTAATCAAATTATATCTCACCCAAGATTTCTGAATGTATTATTACCCTCTCTCAAGGTATAATTAATTGTCCCTAATCGAATTAAAGGGAATTAATTGAACGATCTCTCAACCTACCCATTGACTCTACCGATTTAACTAGTTATTAAACTATCCTATGGGTGATCAATTGAATTCGCTGAGATCTCTCTTCTAACTAATCAATTGATGTGATGATTATACATCTATAGGTTGCCAACTCTCGTTGTAAAATCCTACACAAATAATCTTACCCACTCTCTCAATTTGTTGCAAGATTTGTTGGAAGATAACAAAAAAAATCAATAATCATCAAAGACACTTTCATTCAATTCAATAAAATAGGAGTTTTAACAAAATAGTTCAAAAGTAATCCCTAAAACTAAATCAACCAATCATGGTCTCCATAACGTTATCAACATTCAAATAAACCATTTTACAAAGAATAGAAGAAGTAAAATTGAATAAAGAAACCCCAATTCTCTTTTTTGCCAAAATATGGAAATTTTGGTATTGATCTGCTATTTTCTCCAATCTTGACTTCAATCTTTTCTCAAGGCTAGAAACTTGTGTTCTTCACTCAAGGATGGTGTTTCTATAGAATGGTTTCGTCCTTCCTGATGATGGAGGCTTAATTATTTTTTAATAGTCCCCAAAACCCAAAGTTTAATGAAGCCCCGCATTATGACTTGGATTATAATTCCAAGGATCATGGGAATTGGCATGATTTCCACGATCATGGGATTTTGCAATAGATCGACTCCTATTTTCTTTTCCTTTTTGATCTCTAGCTCAATCTCCAAGTTGCTCTATCTTCCTTCCTACATAAAAATAGTCAATTCTTTCCCTAAATTAAAATCAAACATAAAAGAACAACAATGGAAATCAAACTAAATGAAAACATAACAAAATGAATCCTAAACTACAACAATAATCAACAATTATGCAAGAAAACACTTGCCAATTACGTAGAAAAACATAGACTAATGCCTAGCTCTATTTATAACCTGAAGGCTAGTGGGATAGTTATTTATTTAAAATTTACAAACATTTTATTAATTATTATTTAATGCCTATCTTGTTACTTAAGCTACTCGTTTTCATGAAAACATACTAGCAAAGCCACTTTAGTCGAAAGACTTAAAATTACGAATGAATGTGACAACTTATAGGATGATAAACTAACACTAAATCCTAATTAACTTATATATTTAGCTAATGAACCTAGATTACTAATTTCATGAGCTAATGAATCTTTGCAACCTAATAGATTATGTTTAAAATTAAATCAATTTCATTCCATCTAACCCCATCGACACATTCATATAATTCATAATATGCATCCTAACAAACTATCATACAATATGCAAAAATCACACTCAAAGCAAAGCACACAACCCCCCCTCCCCATACTTGAATAACACATTGTATTCAATGTGAGAAGGAGACAAACAAACAAACATGGAAGGAAGAAACATAAAATAAAATAAAAAAACAAAAATAAAAATAAAGACTAAATTTAAAAGAAAAGGGCTAGAAATAAAGCCACACAGTGATGGAGGTGGGGATGGTGTCGGCAGTGGCAGTTGAACACTTTGAGCCTTGAAGTATCAATGAATCTGATGTATATCCTGGATTTGACGTTGTTGTATGCCGGCCATCTCCTTCATCCTTTTAGATTCTCTGCAAGTATTGTAATTACCTTAGTTTTGGCAGAGATTATATCAAACACTTTCTTCTAACTAGGTTCTTCTATGTCTTCTTCCTTGTCGGGCTCCTCGGTAGTTGAGTTCTTTTCTGCCTGCTGAGGTGGTGTTGTTCTAGAACTTGCTTGACTAGCCCTGATCTTCCCATGGGTTTTTTAGCTGATGTCCCAGATTTCCATGTTATGGGACTTTAGGATTTCAACATGCCACGAGTGATGGTGATTTAGAAAATCTAGGAGGTAGATGATCAAATCATTACAATCCACATCATAGTACTTAGTAATGGTAGAAACTAATTAACTCATACCTAAATTGTTGCTCCTCTTACATAGAGATGCAACAATAGTGTTAAGCATATGTGTGGAGGTGCATACTAGGATTGTTATGATCTATGCACCATAACAGAAACAGTTCCTTTGTTGAGCACTTGTTGGTTTCTGATTTGTAAAAAACCATTTGACACATGAATTTATGTAACACCAAGTGCTCATAGGTTTGTGTAATGTTGTTGTAGGCATTCTTTGCATCAAACTGTTCCAACCTAATGAGCTCATTCCAATAACAAGAAGCACGAAAATCATCATGCTAATCAATAATGGAAAATTTGGGGAAATACTAAATATCATACATGATTTCAATGTTCAGCTCATAAGGTTATCCTCACAACCTAATCCGCATTTCCATAGGGTTATTGGGCTAGAAATGAAGGGAAGTGAAGAATTCGAGGGTAAATTCCTGGTAGACAGGATATTGGAAATGTATAAACTTGCCCCATTAAATTCTTTTTGTTAAATTCTCTACCCTATCTCGGAATTCTAGCCTATTAAGCTTATCAAAATCAAAGTATTTCAGAGCTACTATCTGTTTAACATTAAGGGATTGGAATTGAATACCTTCCTCCTCTGTGTAGATTGGGAAGGGTGCTCTGAAATTTGCCACCCTATTCCTTCACCCGCGACCTAAGACTTGATTTCTTCCCGATGATTGGTTGTGCTTCACTGACTGCTTAATGCGTGATATAGTAGACTGTAAGTAGGTGGAGGTTGGGATAAAGTTGAAATTTGGAAGTTGGTTAGAGAGAAGTGAGAGCGTTTGGAGGTTCTAAACTTAGATAGATAAAGTTGAAATGAAAGTGAGTGAAAAATGAAGTATGAAATGGATATATAGATGAAGGATGGGTAAAATGGTAAAAATCTTAGCTGAAAATCCCGTGAATAGTTTTACCCTACCGCAGGCCACGATTGTGGCCTGCATTAATTCCATCGATTTTCAAATTTTTCTTTTCTTGTCCTTCTACTCATTCCCAAGATCACTACCTAACTCGTTTATAGCCCTTTCAACTTTTTTTTGCTTACTTCCTAGATCATCTAACTCATATCGAAGTCCTATGCCTTCCTGACCTTATTTGGAAACAAAATAACTTAATTACAAAATTCAAACTATCTAAACATCAAATGAAATAACATGGAATTATCAATCCATGAGTGCCTCCCATGCAATGCTTCTTTTAACGTCGGTAGCTTAACGCTCTTCTTTTGCTTAAAGTGGTTCAAATGAATTGTGTAATGGTAGCGCAGTCATCGATCTTACAATTTGCACACGAGCTACCATGCCCTGGGTTCCACCTTCCTTCTACTTCACCTTCCTTCGCTTTCTCCTCCAGGATCATTTCTTTCTAAACGCATTCCCAAGATCCTTAATATCTTCCTATTGTCCTCAAGGTTTGGTTTCTTTAATGTTAGCTAGAAGTAAGGGAGAACTATTGTCATTCTTTGACACAGTGAAGGTTATTTGATGCTCTGCAACCCTCAGAGTTAGTTCACCCCTATTAACGTCAATTACTTAGTGAGTAGTAACCAAGAATGGTAGTCCAAACGCCGTAGGGGTGATAGGTGTGCATTAGGATATGTTTTTATACGTAATTGGCATATGTTTTCTAACATAATTGTTGTTTATTGTTCTAATTTAGGATTCATTTTGTATGTTTTTATTAAGTTTGATTTCAATTGTTGTTCTTGTGTGTTTGATGCTAATTGAGGGTAAGAATTGATTATTTTTGTGTAGGAAGGAAGAGGAAGCAACTTGGAGGTTGAACAAAAGATCAAAGAAGAGAAGATAAGAAGAGTTCATCTGGGACAAATTCCCACGTTCGTGGGAATCATGCAAATGCCCACAAACGTGGGAAATCACAACAGAAACGAGGAGTGCATCTGTGTGCAATTCCCATGCTCATGGGAATCATGTAGATTGCCACAAATGTGGGAATTGTAATCCGAGGCAATCTACGAGGTTTCATTAAACCTAGCATTTTTTGGCTATAAAAACATCATTAAGCCTCCATCTTCAAGGGAGACAACACCCACCTGTAGAAACACCATCCTTGAGTGAAGAACACATGTTCAGAGCATTGAGGAGGGATTGAAGACAAGAATTATCATCAAGATTGGGTAAAATAACACATCAACATCAAAATTCCAGATTTTGGCAAAGAAGAGAAGGAGTCTTTCTATTCAGTTATCTTCCAATTTAATCTTCTCTATTCTTTATAATCATGGTTTATTTGATTGTTGATGATGTTATAGAGACCATGTTAGGTTGATTTTATTTTGGGGATTGCTTTTGAATTATTTTGTTAAAACTCCTATTTTGTTGAATTGAATACAATTGTCTTTGTTGGTTATTGTTCCTAATTGTCATCTTGCAACAAATAGAGAGAGTAAGTGAGAAGAAATCCATGTAGGATTGTATAACGAGAGTTGGCAACCTATAGACTAGCAATCGTCATGTTATTCAAATAGTTAGAAGAGAGATCTTGATTAGTCAATTGATAAGCTATAGGATAGTTTAGTAACTAGTTGAATTGTTAAAGTCTTTGTGTAGGTTTAGAGTTCAATTGATTCCCGTTAATTCAATTAGGGACAAACAGTTACAACTTGAGAGAGGATAATTAGTACATTCAGAAATCTAGGGTGAGACACCATTCAATCAATAAAATAAGAGGAAGAAAAAATAAGGAAAAATAATTTCTAGCATTTAGATTCTTGAATTCAGATTTTCTGCATTTGCGATATTGTCCATTGTTTACATTATTGTTTTAATTTTAGTTTAATTTTCCAGATTATTTGTAATTAACAATTTCATTTCTTAAACAAAGTTGTGTTTAAATTAAGCAGGGTCTAGGCATCAATCCTTGTGGGATCGATATCTGCTCTTTTTACTACAAATTATAACCCGTTCAATTGTGATTATCTGAGTGTAAAACAAGTAGATAGGTTTTACCATCATAAGTTTTTGGCGCTGTTGTTGAGCATTGACTATTGAGCATTGTGTTTGATTTAGATTACTTTGATTTAAGAGTTTTTGATACTTTTCCTTACGTATTTGCAAGTGCATGAACACAAGGAGTAAACGAAGGACGAAAGAAGATATAGAGGATGAATTTCCCAATATTAAGAAGCATGAAAGAGAAACAAGAAGGGCAAAGCATCTAAATTTTTGAAATCAAGAAATGGTTAAAGAAGGAGAGCAAGGAGGACCGGAAAGGACACTCATGGATTTCATAAGGCCAGGGTTTAGTCCTTAAGGAGTGGCGAGGTTGGTAGTTCAAATGAATAAATTTGAAATAAAGCCAGCACTACTCAACATTCTCCAAAACAGTGTACAATTTTACGGGCTATCCAATGAGGATTCGAATGCGCACATCGTAAATTTCTTAGAGATCTGTGACACATTTAGTTTCAACATAATATTTGACGATGCGGTGAAGCTGCAACTATTTTCATTCACGTTGAAGGATCGGGCTAAAGCATGATACAATTCTTTAAATCCAGGCCAAATCATGATTTGGGAGCAGCTCACCCAAGCATTCCTCGCCAAGTATTTTCCATTAACAAAGATGACGAGGATTATCAAGGAGATAACAAATTTCCAGCAAAGTGATGGGGAATCTCTTTATGAAGCTTAGGAGAGATTTAAGGAACTTCAGAGGAGCTATCCACATCACAACCTCCCGAGGGAATTTCTACTTCAAACATTCTACAATGGAGTGAATCCGAGCACAAGGGGCACAACTGATGCAGGAGCTGGAGGTTCATTGTTGAGAAAAATGGTAGAATCAGCTCATGATTTGTTTGGAGAGTTGGCAAGCAACAGCTACATGTGGTCGAGCAAGAGGAGTAGACAAGGACAAAAGGAACAAAAAGGTATGATACCTATTGACTCAGTTATTGCCTTATAGGCTCAAATCACAAATTTGACGAAGCAGCTAAACAATATGCAAGGAGCGTCTACCTCTGTAATTAAGGCAATACAAGCACAATGTGAGTTGTGTGGGAGAACAACCACAACTCAGCAGAATGTTTTCTATTGGGAGCTAGCGAGATCAAACAGGTAAGCTATTTAGGCTAGTCGTAGCAAAGTAATAACCCATATTCGAATACATATAATCTAGATTGGAAAAATCACCCGAACTTTTCTTGGAGTAACATTTATGCAGGCGGCCAACAAAGACCACAAGGACCGCCAGGATTTTAGCAAGATTGAATCGAAGCATTGGAAAGTAAAATGGATAAGATGATGGAGGTTTTGGGGTCCACATTGGCAGCACAAGAAGATAATCATAAAAGGATGCATGCAAGCTAGGAGGAAAATCTGAAGAGGATGGAAGCAAAATTCGATCAGATTTTGAAGAATCATGTATCATCCATCCACAATTTGGAAGTTCAGGTAGGCCAACTAGCTAACATTTTATCTTGCGAAATGCAGGTAGTCTACCAAGCAGCACTAAAGTGAATCTGAAGGAAAGAATCTTGGCTATCACTCGGATTGAGAAAGAAGAAAGCAAACATAGGGAGAAAGATGGAAACAAGCAAGAAGAGTAAACAACGTTGGAAGTCCTTCTAAGTGGACCAGTAAGTGAGTTGATTAAGGAACTTCAACTTAGACTTCCACATCAAACTTTTGCTTAGTGGAAGCCATCTTCAAATGAAGTATCTTAGAATTCTAAGGAAGGGGAGTTAAATAAGATGACAGACGTATCAAATTAACTTCAGACAAAACTCATATTAAAAGGGTTGTTGAAAGAAGAGGTTATCAATCACATATCAGGAGAAAGTCCGCATGTAGCACAGAAGAAAGAAGACGCAGAAGACTTTTTCATTCCCTATAGTATAAATGGAGTTAAGATAGATTGAGCATTTACCAATTTAGGTGTAGTTATCAACGCGATGCCATACTCGTTCCGTAAGAAGTTAGGTCTATAAGAGCCAGATTTGACTAAGACATTAGTGAAAACAGTTGATAAGACAATGCATTTATTGAAAGGGATCATCAAGAATGTGCAACTACACATTGATAAATTTGTCTTTCCTGCGAATTTTTACTTATTGGATATTAGTGAAGACGAGGAAACCCCAATGGTTCCTGAGCGACCGTTTTTGGCTACCACTCGTGCGATTATTGATGTTGATGGGGGCAAGTTAATACTAAGCGTAGAGAAGGAGCAGTTAACATGCAAGGTGTCGAAGAAGAATTATCATCCTATACTAGCCTTGACAGACTTCAAGGAACCTAAACTCTAAGAAGGATGGGAAAATATTGAAGACCCCGGTAATGCGTTCAAGAAGAAATGAACACGTAGGAGAAGGCTAAAAAAGGCAAACAATAATAATGGTGGAGCCCAAAATAAGGTAGTCCTTGCACAAAGTTTGAGATTAGTTTATGTACCGCTATCATTCTGAGCATTTGAACCGCCATGAGTAAAAAGGAGAGTCAAGCTACCGATGATAACAGAAGCACTACATGGGAGTCAACCCATGGGAGTCAACTAGCCTTTGTTTTTGTTCAATTAATAGACTCATAGGAGTCAACTAGCTTTTGTTTGTTTTTGTTCAATTAATAGTTCCTTTGAATTCCTTAGTTATGATCATGTTTGAATTGGATTTGAATAATGTTTGTGTTGATTTTGTTTGGATTTCAATTTGTTTTCTTTCTAAATTTCTTGTTGATGATATTATCTTGATGTGTTTGTAGGTTTTGGGATCATGGAGAATGCATATAAGCTTGGAAAAAGGTTTAAAATTTGTGTGGATCACCAATTCTCACATTTGTGGGAATTGTGGTGATTTCCACGAAAGTGGGAAATCTCTCTAGAAAGTTTATGGAGAGAAAACCCATGTCTATGGAAATTTTGGTGATTCCCACGGATGTGGGAAACCTCTCCAGAAAGTTTCTAGAGAGGAATCCCACGCTCGTGGGAATTTTGGAGATTCCCACGGATGTGGGAATTGTGGGGATTCCCACAAGCCATCTAAAAGGGAGCTTAAAAATTCCCCCCCCCCTTTTCTTCTCTGTTTCACTTTTCAAAAATTCACTCTCTCTCTCTTTAGAACATGATTTTCTCTCTTCCCACCCTCTAAAACTCTTCATTTTTTGTTTAGAGTTTTTGGTATTTTCTTCATCCCTTTCCATTAATCTTACATTCCTTCATTTTTTTTCATGCATCAATCATTCAAAAACATAAGGATATAGGTGGGATTTTATTTTCTCTCTAAAATATGAATTTTGCTCTCTCTCTTTCATTTTTGCAGATTTTCTTCTAACAATGGCTCCACAAAGGATGATGAGGGTTAAAAAACCGGTCGTCTAGCTCTACCTTTAAGTTTCCTGTGAAGGAAAAGCTAACTTAGCGGTAGCCTATCGGGCTCCATTTTTTATTTACTCGGAAGAAGAAAGTGCACATTTTCGTGACTTTAGGAGTAGAACAATAGCTACTCCTAGGTTTTTTGATTTTGAAGTCTTAGAAAATATAAGTGTGAGATGTCGACTTGAACAATTAGCTGCGAACATAGGGTGGAATAGATTTGTTCGGTGTGACATACCTACTTCTACCACCATATCTTTAGAGTTTTTCACAACAATTAGGTATAATTCTAAAATGGATTTGTTTCAGTTTAGGTTAGGTGGCAATGTTTTTAAACTTGATTACTCTGTCATGTATGAATTGTTTAACTTGTTGAATACAAAAATCCTAGATGGTCATGCAGATTTTGATGTAAATGCTTATTAGAACACTCTTATGGGTAAAGCCCATTTTGATTCACGTAATGCAACAAACTCTCTAATTTGAAGTGCTGAGCAATTGTTGTTACATAAATTCATGTGTCTGACTGTGTTTTAATAAAACGAAAATCAATAAATGCTCATCTAAAGAACTTTTCTTTTTATGGTGCATGGATAGAAAGCTTAAAATCGACACTACTTATAGAATTTTTCGAACACTAGTGAGTGTGATTACTAAAAAGAATATGTCTTTTGGGATGGTTCATATTACTTCTGCTTTGGGTGTATTTTATAATGTTAATATGGAGAATTTGCATATTGCTTCTTATGACATGTTTGATAAAGTCTATTTGAGACGTGCTGAGATTGTGGAGGTCTAATTTACGAAACTTTGTAATCCTCAGACGCGCATTGTAGTGAGGAGCAAGAGGGATGCCAGTGCAGTCGTAGACCGACCTTCCACATTTAGCGTAGCTCTAGAACTAGAGGGGGAAGTAGTAGCGGAGGAACCGAGGGAACTAGCGACAGCTAACCGATATTAATCAATTCTCTACCAAATAGCTGCAAATCAACAACAGATGACATCCTAACTCAATAAACTCGGAACTCAAATACAACAGGTTCATAAGAAGCAATACAACTTAAAGAGAAGGTTCCTAAACTTCTATTAGAGGAATAATTTTGAAGCTCCTACACCATCACCGTCACCACCATCTTCAGAATAAGCTTTTCTTACCCTTTAATTTTTAAATTTTTTTCATCTGTGTGATTGCATTTCATTTTACGTGTATTTGGTTTCATATTATTTGTTTGTGTGTTATGTCTTTGTTTATTTCTAATTTCTTTAATGTTGATTTGACTTCAGTATCTTCTATTTAGGTTCATATCATTCGTTTGTTCGGTTTGTTTTCATTTTTCGTATGGTTTGATGTCATTTCCTTTTATTTGGTTATTGACTTGTCACATTGAGGACAATATGATCTTTAAGTATAGGGAGGTGACATCGAAGTTCTTAGTCGCATTTTAAAAAAAATAATGTTGAACGGGATGCATATTTAGGTATATTGTATGTGCTTTATGTTAGCAATGGAACCACATTTGAGTCACTCTGATAAATGTTGCCATGAGATT
>JAOTAY010072030.1:0-17042 GCA_025629805.1 Erythroxylum baracoense | reverse complement strand
TCTCAAACCTCTCCTAGCAACTATTCATCGTGGGTTAATAATTAACCTGAGTTTTCCCTTAGGTTTTGTTTAATCAAGATATGATCATTAATTAAACCTAGCCACAGAATAACCTATGATACGATCTCTAGATTTAATTATGTAGTAGCATTAAGAATTAGGAAAACTGATTAATCAAGGCAACAAACACATACGATGTGTCATTTAACCTAGGTCATGTTATCCCCAATGATTACGAATCATTAGTCGCTACATATGAATTTCAACATAAAAATTATAGATTATATCGAAATTCTAGCAATAGGTTTGCAAGTAAACGATTCAATGAACGCATTAAAATCATCCTTTCATATTACCCAATGAGTTCATACACAAAGAACTAAAAAATAACGAAAATATGATTATCCATACACAACCCAAATCCACATGCCTAAGATAACATAATCAATTCAACAAAAGAGAAAGAAATAACAAAAATATAAAAGAAATGCTTAACTCAGGTTATCGGCATCGATGTCACCTTCGAATTGGCATCGAAAATTTAGCTTTCTATGGGTCTCTCCAAAGCAAATGCTTTAGCTCCACTCAAATAACCCTAGCTGAAATCCTCTTCATCTCTCTTCACTATGCCTCCCTCTCTCATAAGCTCTCTTCCACTGCCACTGTTCTATTCTTTATTAGCTACTGTTCATTAATGTGACAAATAAACTTCTTGATCCACTACTCCTATACACTTATGTTTATAACCTAAGGACTTCCTATTCCACTGTGTGCTTTAAGGAAAAATGTTTCCCTACGTCTACGTGAAACGCAGACACCAACTACCAGCTTATGCACTGCCATATTGATCATCATTAAATTCACATGTATGGGGTTGTACCATCTCATCCCTTTAACTTCTTTGTATTTTCAACATATATCTCCTTTCTTGGCATTTTCATGTCTTCTTCTTACTCCAAGAAGACAACTGAGTATTAGCCTTCCAAAAATGGTCCAATTATAGTGCTTCCACCTACTTTAATTTCTTTGCTTCCAAATTGTACCTAAAATCATATATGAATTAAAGTGAGTTTCTTAAGCATTTCATGTCAATAATTGCTAAGTGTTATAGAATAATTTCATAATCAATTAAGCACCTATCACTTCAATTATGATGTATCATGTCATAACATTGCTCATAATAACTAGACCTATAACCATAACAGTGATGAGTCTAGGTCGATCTCACATAGAGTGTTCATTTAGCTTTTGTTATGAAAAGAATCAATGTTTAGGTTATAGGGTGTTTGGTTTGGGTTAAAATTAAAAAATGAAACAAAAATAATTAAAACAAATTAAAGAAAACACTAAAAATGATGAGAAGTGATGAATGAGTGAGGACCCAATCATTGGTGCAATCTCGGCCTACACACAATCAAACATACTTCATTAAATTATTATTCTAATACCTCTCCTAGAAACTATTAATTGTAGCTTAATCATAAGCTCTATTAACTCCAGTTTTCCCTTTGGTTATGTTTAATTAAGAGACACTCGTTAATTAAACCTAGCCATCGAACAAGCTTGGACAAGCTTTCTAGATTTAATTGAACAGCTGTATTACGAATTAGGAAAACAAATTAATCAAGGAAACAACCACATAAGCTCAATTCATTTAACTTAGGTTATTTTATCCCTAATGATTCAACACCAATCGGAAACATAAAAATTATGGATTGTATCCCTAATGATCTGAAACCATTACTTGCTACAAATGAATCTCAACATAATAAATTTAGGATTATATTAAAGATTCTAACAATATCCAAACACAAAAATCTTGGATTGTATTCAAAATTCTAGTAACGGGTTTATATATAAACAATCTAATGAGAAAGAGAATAAAGATCATTTATAGATGAAAACCTAAATCCATAAGCATAGGATAACATAATCATTCCCTAAGAGAGAAAGAACAACAAAAAATGAAAGATAAGCTCAATCGAGCTCTTTAGCATTGATATCACCTCCAAACCAGATCATGAAAGCCCAACCCTTCATGGGTCTCCAATGAATGAGAGCTTTGCCCCTCTTCTTCATTCTCTCAAAAACTCCCAGCTCCAAATGTTTAATAAACCTTTCATACCTTTTACCGTCATAACATGTTATATTTATAGTGAAAACTATCGGGATATATTTATAGTGAAAACTATCGGGACAATTGTATAGTAGTCACGAGTGTGCCTAATGTTGTTTACAGCCGTGAGTGTGAGACATGGGACTCAAGACTGTAAGTCACCTTATATGGGTGTGACAAGGAGTGTCACACCCATGTAATATGTGTTATGGGCATGAGAGATGTCTCACAACTATGAAAATTTGATGATGGCCTTGAGTCACTTCCTTCACTCTTCATTCTCTTCATTTTATGTATTTTCTTCTCTTATCTTGCTCTAATCCTTCTAATTCATGCTCTATAAAGACAAATGATTGTGATCTTTAAAAAATGGCTCAAATATAGTGCTTTCGATTCACTTTAGCTCTTTCACTTCCGAATTATACCTAAAACCCAATATGAACTAAAGTGAATGTCTTAAGCATTTCATATTATTAAACATTAAGTGTTTTGGAATAAAAGCATAATCAATTAAGCTCATATCAATTTTCCGCACACTTAATTTTTGACCATCCTTAGGCAAAGCATCATAATCAATATCATAGACCTAAAAACATTTACTTTTGTCCTATATTTCCTAAGAATACATAATCATAAGTAAAGAGAAACAACTTTCAAAACCATAGCAAGATCTCAACATTCGATGCTTCTACTCATGTTCAATCAACATTCATCACTTTAGAAACTAAGCAATCTAGAGGTAGACTTGGACAAAATATGTTTAAGAATAAGATAGATCTATAGGTACACTCAAACACCATTTATGATCATGACATTTCTTAACTTTACAAATCATGGATTCACATGTATAATCATGAATCAAAGGACTTTTCAAGGTTGTAATATAGGCAATGGTAAGGTGAGATGTATTTAGATAGTGTAGTGTAAAAGCCATCAAAGCTAGGGAAACAAGAAAAACATTCAATATACCATCAAGTGCAAAAACTAACATTCACTTATAATTGTATACATCAATTATGATGAATGCAAAAACTATGTTTCATAGCTCAAATTCAAGCTCTCACACCACAAACCATATGAAGCATAACCAACAAGAAGGAATCACCCATACAATTGATGACAATACATTGAAACTACAAGGAGTGGTCTTTCAAAGCCATGTCTACCTTATATGCAACATATTCAAATCACTCATTCAATATAACTTTAGGACGAGAAATTAATTATGAATAACTTTTTAAAAAAATTTCATTTCCTCCTTGATACTTTTATTCAAACATTATTTATTTTTTCCTTTTTCTTTCATTCTTTTTTCTTTTCTTTTTCTTTTTTTTATTTTCATTTAAAAACTGAAAGAAGCTACATCAACATGGGAATTTCATTGAAAAGACATAAAATAACATCCCAGTAATTTTAACCATCCCACATATATGCACACCTCTACATTTATACTTTTGTACATCCACATTCATTAACAATTAGTTGGTTAGGTTTGAAGCATGTAATGTGGTTAGCACAAAAAGAAGGATAATAAAGCTCAAGGGGGCTTATCAAAAGGAAAAATCATAACGATAGGTAGGCTATTTGACTATTGTAGCCCATGAAATAAAGAATGCCTATATCATTTCTATTTTAATGCATGTGATAAAAATGTGGTCTTGAATAGAAATCAAAGCAAAGTTAGGATGTACATGTCACGAAGGTCACGTAATAATGTGTCAATCTAATAAGGCTCAAAATCTCATTGGCTTTTATCTACTACTAGTCACAGCTCTTCTAAAGATAATTCATATTGACAAATCACAAAAGTAAAAGTACATGCTAAGTTTCCATGGATTTTTCTAGTCAATTCACTCTCTAATCATGACTATATAGTCCTAGAAGCAATAGAAAAAGAGAAAATATTTTTTTGTTTGAATCTCTCTCTCTCTTTTTGTTTGAAAACTTAAAAACAAGTAAGAACAAACAAACTTAAAAACAAACATGCATATAAGAAAGAAATGTGAAAATTTAAAGGAAAATAAATTAACTTCCCTTAAGTTACCTCCCAAGAAACATTTTTATTTAGTATTGCTGGCTCGACTCCTTGTTTTGCTCACATGACAAAATTATGATCTTCTAATGTCATAGTCTATGCTCTCTCCACTTGAGGTTGTTTAGGATAGGATCTATGTTAATGATCATTCACCCCCAACATCTTCCCTATCTTCAAACTTCCAATCTATTATGTAAAGCTAAAAGGTTAGTCTTAAAAACCATTATGGACTCAGTACTCACCTTTAAGTTGAATAATGTATCATTTTTTGCTTCGATCTCCTCCTCAACGTTTTCATCACAAGCAATTCCTTGAGTAGTTCCCTCAAAATTCTCAGGCTCCTCTTCACTTTGAAGGCTCTCTGCATTAGCGTCCCTTATGTACACCTCGGGTTGATATGGCCACTCCTCTTCACTTTGTGGTTCAAGGTAGTTGATCTCTTCCCATCTAAACATTGCATCTTGTTGGAACCTTTTCACGTCCTGTTGAAATTGTAAAATTTTAATATCAACAACATTAACTAATTCTTCTAAGGATGTACCTGAGTTTGCTGGCTCTCATAATCTTGGAAGCTAAACCAAAATTGCCTTTCATCCTGCTAGAATTGCAAAGTATTAGGAGCAACAACATTAACTATGTCTTGCAAAGATGGATATGAGTTATGATAAGGAGCTTATGGTCTATACGAGAATTGTTGTGTATCCTACAAACTATCATAGAAGTAATTATGTTGATTACCCCATCCATAACTAAAGTTAGTATGATCATTCCAAATTTGGTCATAAGATTGAGAATATTAGTTATAAAAAATTTACTTCCATCCATGATTTTTTAACAAAAAAGTGAAAAGATTATGAAATAATTAAAAAGAAACTAATTATAAACAAATATGTGCAAAACATCAATTAAAATCAAAAGCAAAAACTAAAGCACCTCACTTCGTAATAACAATATCAAAATTGAAGTAGCACATCGTAACATTACTCAAAATAACTAGACTTACAACTATAGCAGTGGTGAGTCTAGGTCAATCCTACAAAGAGTGTTCGGTTAGTTTTTGTTATGAAAAGAATTGGTGTTTAGTTTATTGGAGGCTTTTGGTTTGGGTTGAAATAAAATAAAATGAAACTATAGTAATTAGAACAAATTAAAGAAAACATTCAAAACTGATGAAAAGGGATGAATGCGTTAGGGACCCGATTGCTTCAATATCTGCCTACACACATTTAAACATACTTTATTGAATTGTTATTCTCATACCTCTCGTAGCAACTATTAATCATATGTTAATGATAAGCTCTATTAATCTTGGTTTTCCCTTAGGTTGCATTTATCTAAGAGACACTCGTTAATTAAACCTAGCCCTCAACCAACCTAGGATAAGCTCTATACATTTAATTGGAAAGATGCATTATGAATTAGGAAAACAAATTAATCAAGGTAACAACCACACAAGATTAGGTCATTTAACCTATGTTGTATTATCCCTAATGGTTTGAAACCAATTAGAAACACAATAATTATAGATTATATCCCTAATGATTCAAAACCATTAGTTGCTATAAATGAATCTCAACATAACAATTACTGATAATATTGAAGATTAGAGTAATATACAAACACAAAAATTACAAATTATGTTCAAAATTCTAGTGATAGTTTCATACATAAACAATCTAATGAGAATGAGAATAAAGATCATTCATACAAATTCATAAGGATAGGATAACATAATCAATCCCTAAGAGAGAAATAACAACAACAAAATGAAAGATATGCTTAACCAGGTTCTTTGGCATTGATATCACCTCCGAACCAAGTTAGGAAAGTCTAGCCCTCCTTGAGTCTCCCAAGGATGAGAGCTTTGCCCCTCTTCTTCATTCTCCCAAAGCCTCCCAGCTCCAAACATTTCATAAACCTTTCATACCTTCTAACATCATCAGATGTTATATTTATAGTGAAAACTAAGGTTTGGGAAAGTTTTATAGCTGTCACGGGCATGCATGATGTTGTTCATAGCCCTAAGTGAGAAACGAGACTCACGGCGTGACCGACCTTGCATGAGCATGAAAATGAGTGTCAGGCCTATGCAATATGCATCATGGGCGTGAGAGATGTCTCACACCCATGACAAATTGATGTTGGTCGTAAGTCACTTCCTATATTCTTCATGCTCTTCATTTTATGTATATTCTTGTCTTATCTTACTCTAATTCTTCTCATTCTTACTCCATAAAGATAAATGATTGTGAATCTCTAAAAAATGACTCAAATATAGTGCTTTTGACTCATTTTAGCTCATTCACTTCCGAATTGTACCTAAAACCAAATATGAACTAAAGTGAATGTCTTAAACATTTCATATCATTAAACATTAAGTGTTATGGAGAAAATGTTAAGCACATATAAATGATAGTGATAGGTTGTAAAATGTTTTAGTGGGTAGTTTAGTATGTTTTTAGTTGTCAAATTGAATGATTAGTGCATGTTTAGGTTAGGATTGTGTTATTTAGTCAGACATTTGTATTTGAGTGTTTTACGGGCTTGAGCATGCTATTATGCTTAAATTTTGTGTACTTGATGTGTCTTGATGTGTTTATTAGTGTTTCAGATCAAATATTGAAGAATGGAGAGAATTCAAAGGAAGCTTAGAGTAAGGCCCAAGGCCATAATCGTGGCATTTGGCATAATAGAAGCATGGAAGGAATAAGGAGGAGAAGGGTAATGCTACTATCTTCCTGATCTATTCTACACTTCCAAGTGACATTTCATTTCATCTCATTTGTTCTTTCTTTTGAATGTATAAGATGGATTTGATAGTAATAAATTTAGGTTTGATGATGATGTTCTAAACTTCTTTAGGGATTTGTTCTTGAATTAATGTTAATGTGATTTCTTTTAATGTCAATAGATTAGGTGTTGTGATTATTTGTTCCATTTATATGCTTCGATAACAAATCGAGAGAGTGAAAGTAATTAGATTGGGTAATTGTTGTGCCAAAATAAGTTTTAAAAATACCTAGGCTATTCTACTAGCAAGTATATGAGGTAGTTATACCCAGGGTCGCCAGCCAGTGAGGTAAAATTGGTCCACTCAAAAAATAGATGCAATCCTAAACATTCTATCCCAATTTTTTGAGTGAAGGCTTTAAAGAAAATCACAAAATTAAACTAAGAAGTAAACTAATTTAGCTAAAAGCAAAAACAAATAGATTTATTGAATTTGAAAACTCTTAAGAATTAATTTCACTACTTTAGTCTCCTATACATGACTAAAGGGAAATGATTGGATAATTGTCTTACCAAAATTACCAACTGGGTTCTAAAATGATTCAAATAACAAACTAATCTAAATTTCGTATTTGAAAACTTTATCATCAAATTAATAATTAAACCCAACTAACAATTACCTACTTAAGTTAATATATTTTTAATTCATAAGTTAAGCGTCTATAATTTCTTATTTCATATTAAACTTCTTCTCTCGATCCTTTGTTTAATACCAAAACGATGCAAAGTTTGGTCATGCTATTACATCCATTCAGTTCTAAAACTATAGCAAACAAAAGACAACAACATAGTCCCTCAATTATACATATTTGACTAACATAGCTACATTAATCCTTAACAAAAAGAGATCAGCCCATTATGTAAGATTCATCATCTTTATATACTTCAATCCCATCTTTATCAGTATAAGAGAAGTATTAAAGTGACAAACCAAATACATAATCAAATGAACTATCAATAGCTAAAGAGTATTAATCGGTTAAACTAACAAGGTAATAATTTTAGTTAATAACAAAATAGTAAAACACGGAGAAATAATGCAGCAAGTAAAGAACAGAGCAAGAAAAAAAAGATCATATCAGGGAGTTGCAGTGGTCTCTTGCAATCTTAAGCTCTCTACATTGGCTCTCACCTTCTTTTTCTGCTTAGTTCTCACCCAAATGATCGAATGCTCAAGCTATTTCCACTCTCTACTATTCTTTTGCTTCTGCTCACTTGACTGCTCTCTATTCTCTCATCTCTTCTGTGCCTTCTTTATCTCTATCTGTTTTGTGTCCCTTAAGGTCCCGAATAAGTCTCGAATGTGAAGAATGTGGAATATCATAGAATTAGCCACCACCCTCCTATCTTCTTTCTATTTGCAGTCTCATTTGAGGTCTAGGTTTTCGATCCTTTAATCTGCAGGTGCCATGTATTAATTAGATGAATGAAAGGAAAAACTTATCACCGGGGTGACTTTGTTTGTCACAGTGGTGACAAATATATCCACCATTGTGACTTAACTTGTCATGGTAGAGATAAGTGTAATCACCACTGTAACAAACTTAGTCACGGTGGTGACCCTTAATCACCATTTTATTTTTGAACGCAAAATTTACGTTACCTTTCATTTTTCATGCAAAATTTAGAAAACATTTCGTACAACATTCATGCAACATTCACAACCATTTTCACTCAATTTATCTCACATTTGGATTAAAAAAAGAAAAAATTTGTAACCAAAATCAAGATATGAATGCAATCAAAATCAATAGAAATTACACACAATAGTTACCCCACACTTAAACCATGCTTGTCCTCAAGCAAAATAAAGAACACTAGACTTTTTTAAGAAAAAATAATAAAAACAATTTTCTCAAATAATAGTCTAAGATATCAATGATCATTTCAATAAATATAACTTGAGAACTTAAAGCTTATAATATTCCATAAACAAACTATTTTCCACATACTTAGCCAAAATCAACAAGTACTTCAATTCAAATAAGCATCAATAAGTGTAATAGGCACTCACTCCACTATCCATCCTCTGAAGCATTTGAAGGTAGGATATATTCACTCATAATTCATTTCATGTAAGGCATCTACCATAAGCTTGCTCACTAATCCAATCCCCACTACTCATATCAAACACAAACATCAATCTGAAGGTTTTTATTTTGGTTGTAATGGGGCCTGACTAAGGGTAGAAAAAAGGAAAATCACATTTTAAAACCATATAACAAATTGAGCATTTAAAGTAATACAAACAATGAAGCGTAAAACACTCAATTCTTTCCTTGCAAGTCAACAAGATTGACACTCCCCTTTTTATGTCTCTCCTCTTTTTTTTCATTTTTTGATTATCTGCTCTTCCTTTCTTTTCTTTTCTATTTCATTTTTTCTTCTCTTTTTTCTTTTTCTTTTTTATTTTTTATTTTTTATTATTTTTAGTTATTGAGAACAAGATCAAGTTTAGAAGGGTAAAATGTAGAGGAGAGAGAGAAATTATTACAACCATACACATTCCTAACTTAAAAACTAACTATATCCTATGATTCCCCCGCATTTATTCAAGAAATTATTCCCTAGACCTAATCATACCCATTCAAATGTTCAATTCATCCTTATGTTAGGTAAGATGAAAAAATTAAATAATTAAGGTTGAGGCTCACATTTTGGGTTTAAAGAAGAAATGGTTCATGTTAAGCTCAAAAGGGGCCTACTAAGGGTAAAATTATGGTGGCTTTTTAAGCAAAAAGGGTATATCCTAATTGCCTTCATCATTTCAATGTTTGTGTAAGACTATGTGATCTTGACTAGTATTTGCAAGAAAGTTCTAGAGTTCCTTAATCATGAAAGAACACTCTCAATAAAGAATTCTTGAATTTGGTGTTAAATATTTTTAAAGTGCTCAAATTCTTAACAAATGAAAAGTGTCATTCATCTATCACAAAAAGCTAATGTTCCTTTAATCGAAATGAAAGTCAATCAACCTAAGCATGTAAGTATACTCATTCACTCATCTTATGCATTTCTAATCCAGATCGAGTTCATAATGACTATGCATCTCTAACTATTAAATGGGAAAACAAACACACAAGACATAATTACTAATTTTTTAGCTAATACTCCCCCACACACTTAAATATCACATTGATCCTAATATGATACAAAAAAGTAAAAAAAGGGATCTAAGACACAAAATAACACAAACAAGGACAAGAATTAAAACTAAAAGAAATTAAACTGACAATTAATGAAAATAATAAAAAGAACAAGGATAGAAATACGATACGAAAGTGTGGGTAGTGACTACATTGATGTGTTGTGGAGCATGGCATCCTATATTAAGGAGTGGAGAATAGTTGTAAGGAACACAAATAGAAGAGATTGAAAAGTAGGTTTGTGCACACAAAGCAAGTAGATTAAGTTGAGTATTATTAAAAAGGAATAACAAACCAATAATTGAAAAACAAAAATAGAAATTAAATGAGTTGCCTCCCATTTAGTGCTTCTTTAATGTCTTTCAGCTAGACACCTCAACCATAACGCTTAAGGTGGATTGCTCAAAGTGATTGATTCCACTATTTTCTTCTCTTCATTGGGATTTTTCTCCAAAAATTTCCCAATCTCTCCCTCAGTTGCATCCACTAGCAATTGCTAACATTCATCACTCTCTTTAACTAAGTCTAGCTCCTTTTCTTCTTCTTCATGCTAGGTGAAATATTGGACCCCAAACTTTTCTTGGAAGTTGGAACTATTAAAATGAGAAATTATTGGTGATTAGGCATGAGTAAAGAAAAAAAATTATTGAATTAGAAACGATAGACAAGATTAAGGTAGTGAATATAGTAAGTTGATGATGAATGGGTATATATGTGTATGTTCTGTTATTAATGTTCACGATCAATCATGGACTATAATTTTTATGGATGATATTGAGTTGAAATGGAGTTGGGAATGAGGGGTAAATGAACTAGAAAAGATGATCCTTGTATAAGTAATGTTAGGTGTAAAATCTGGAAAGTTTAAAGATTATTGATTGAAAAATTTTTCATTAAGTGTGCTTCAGTGTTTTAGCCCTCAAGTTATCCAAATAAGAAGATTCTTAATTTGGATTAAACTAGCGACGTATGGATATATTTTTCATGAATACTTCAAATTCAAATTATGTCCTTAAAAGTCTCAAAATCTAACCTGAAGTTGAAAAACTGGGTTTCCTTCTGTGGAAATTCGCCGCAACAAACACCTTGGTTCTCAGCGGTGAACTTGAATGGATTTGGCTAAGATTCCTCTCAGTTAAAGATTGCTGTGGCCAACTATAGGTTTTGCTGTGGTGAACTTGTGAAATTTGTGTGAGAATTCTCCTCTGGAGGAGTTCGTCGCGGTGAACTTTTCTCTACACTAAACATGTCTCAGTATTTTGGGAATAACCTGCTTGATAGTTACCCGAATGTGATTATTTTTAGTTTGGAGTAAACTAGAGACATAGAACTACAAATGGTATGAAGGAATTCAATCTAAATTCAGCCTTTATGCATTTCAATTTTTGGAAGGAAGTTCAGCACAGAATATTATTTTAGTATCAAAATAGTCCAAAATTTTTGGGGTATAACTTTCAGATTTCTTAACCAAATTGAATGGTTTATCTCATTAGAAACTTAAGACAATAGGGAACATTTTTCTAGAAGGAAGTGTTATCAAATTTCTTCATTTACCTAATCAGAATAAGGAGTTAAGATGTTTGTAGTTGATAGACTAAAAAGGGCAAAATTGGAAGAACTAGTTAAATGAAGGGTAAACTTGGAAAACCAAGGCAAAATGTGATCTTGAATGAGAGAGAAAGGAGAGAGTCGTGAGAAGAGAGAAAAGAAAGAAGAGAAAAACATGGGAAAGAAGAAGAAGAAGAGAAGGAAAAATCATGGAGGAAGAAGAAGGAAGAAGGTTTGAGTTAAGTTTAAAGTAATTTTCTTCATCTTTCTTCTTGTTTTGTTAGAAAATCAAAAGGGATTTGAGAAAGAGATAAGTTTGTGTAGAAAGAAAGAAGAGAAACCTAGATGGATTTTTATGGGTTCCTAAACTTGGTTTTGGTTTTTCTGACCTAGATAGACTATGGGTAGGTTAAGCCTAAGCCCAACTTAGCATTTATTTCATTTTTCTGATTTTTGAAGTTTTATGAATTTCTATGGGAATGTTGTGTTGAATGAGAACTTGGCTGTTTGAAGGAAACCAAGAAATGCCAATCCAAAAGCAAGAGGAAAGGCAAGGTTGACTTGGATTTTGCAAGTAAATAGGTAGGTATTGTATTTATATTTATTGTGTAATTGGGCAAATTCTTGCCTATGTGTATGTATATTTGATTTCCTGAATTTGATTTTCTTGAAATTAGAAAAAAAATGTATGACATTTTGCATAATCAAAAAAGAGGAAAAAGCATAAGATGCATGAGTATGAACATGCAATGAAATGAATTGAGCATAATAATTTGTTTGTGATTAGGCAAGAGAGGAACCCGTTTCATTATTCACTTGCACGTTGACTTATAGCCTTCTCCCAGCTGCCTGCTTGACGCCACAAGATCCTCAGAAATCGAACTCATTTTGTTCACGGAGTAAACTTCGGTTTCTCTGTTTCATCCCACGAAACTCTTGAGCCATTTGTTTGTGCATTGCATCTTTAAATTGTCAAGTATGATGCTTAATTGAATGTTAGGTTTTGATGCTTAAATGTAGATGATATGTTTTATGTGATAGCATCCTTATCTATGAATCTTTGAGTGAGAATTGTCGATGGCGTAAGTGCTAGATCAAGATGAGTTATAAATGTACACGTCTATATATATATATACACATATGCTTGAATTTGTGACTAATTGCTGATGGCTATAAATATATTAGCCACTGAGCTGTGTAGCTCAACCCATAATTTTGCCTACTTAGGTGTAGAACGAGAAGATTAGTGATCCTTGCAATTCATTCTAAACTCCAAGATAGCTAGAAATCTTTTGTACTAAGTTAGTGAACATTTTGGATAGCTTTATAGGCATATCAAACATGAGAATCTTTTGTATTTTGAATTAAGCTTTGATGTGTATGATGGTATGTAAATAAATGTTGTTCAAACTTTTAAATTATTAATGAGATTTGAGGAAGGTTTCTTTGTATATGTTTAGAATTTGTCTTTGGATGAATTGTTATGGTTTTGTGGGAAAATTGTATATGTATGTGTAGTAAGTAGTGTTGGATGTTGGGGTTCGGGTCTCTAACTCGAAGGTTTCGCCACGGCGAATTCATAAGTTAGCCACGACGAACCTTTCCCAAAGGGTGTTTTTATTTGAATTTGGTAATTTTGCCGCAGAGAATCCGAACCATCGCTTCGGCGTATTTTTCCCAGAGGTGCTTAAGTTTAAATCTAGGGAACTTCACCGCGGCGAACTTTTCTCGAAAGGTCTTTGAAAACATTACCATAGTTTCGCCGCAGCAAAGTCCGCCAGTGTTAACGCTGTGATTCTCTTTATAAGATAAATCCTTTAGCTCTACTCTCGCACTATCTTTACCGACCGTTTGTATTTATCGCCTCAGGATAAGCTCAGCGACCCCGGGGTCCGAACATCTTTTGGTATCAGAGCTCCAAATGAGACGATTATTGTTTCAAAATAAAATAGAGATATGGAGCTTCAATTGTTCAGAAGAAGCAAATTTGTGATTCCACTGCCAGAACTAGTTTTGGCTAGAGAGATCCTATAGAAATAACCATATGGGATAATACGTTTACATCTTTTGATATTCTGGATAGTTGGGCTCCAGAAGCAGGGTCCAACATCTTTTAGTATCAGAGCTTAGCTTTTTCCTAGGCTTAGAATGTATAGTAGGACGAATTATTATGATATGTGATTAATGGTTATTTTGTTAAATTGATTGATTGCATTAAGTGACATGCATATCATGCATACATGTAGAAAATAAGATTTAAAATGAAAGTAAGCCAAAAGATAATGTCTTATTAAAAGAGTAAAAATGCCACCTCATAAAGGAACACGAGGAGTTTTGCAAGGATATGTTGCACCAAATTTCTCACCATTACAGAAGGGTACTGATGAGTATAGAATCCCAGTAATTGCAACCGCATGAGTCACACGTATAAACTTTCGTTAAGAGTTTGGATTATTAGAAACGAGAAGAATGGTGTTTTTTAGAGTGTAAGATAAGGAAAGTTTGTGCATATTTGGAAATAAGAAATATTATGTAGTCTGATATGTTAGACATATATTCAGTATTTGTGGTTATGTCAATGATTATAGTAACGAAATTTCGTTGTGGATATATACTTAAATTGATATGGGTGTGAAAATATTTTCATGAATTGACTAAGAAAGAAATAGAGACATGGGTGGAAATGAAAAGATTTAAGGTGTATAAGAAATGATCTAGTATAAGATAGTGTTAGTGAATTTGATATTAGACTTTCAAAATGGCTATGCAACTATGCTTTTAAATTGACTAAGAACGTACGTGTGGAAGATGAAACAAATGATAGTGATATATGTAGAAGTTCTCAAGGTTTAGTCGACCAGCTATTATGAGAATATATTTAATTAAATGGTTATATTGACGAATAATGTGATTGAGTACATATGAGATCCATATTTGGACATGGTATGGGAGGTAATCTATGATCCCTATAGTTAAAATTATGAGATGAATTAGAGTGATGCAATGGAATTATGGTATAGGTGATTATATTGAAAAGGTAACTATAATGGAGGAGTATGTTTGAACAGTCGTAGAATATTTAGGAATTGTTCAGAATCAATTGTGATTGACGTATTATTGGCATGAGTATAAACTGGTGACCTGCTGAAATTTCTTTTATGTATAAGATGTAATGATCTTGATAGTACATACCAAAAATATAAGAGAAAACGAATATGCTTCTTATGTCATTGAGTTTTACTATAAAGAATATTTTGATCATGTACAGGTGATAGAAATTGAAATTACTGAAATATTATGAACAGTTAAAATTGAACTTATCGAGGTGCTAAGAATGGTTGAAACAACATTGATGAACATAGTTGATTGATAAAGATTATGGAAACAGTGTAGATGATTGAGGTAAGGAGTCTTTTTGAGATAGAGATGTTTTATCGAATCATATACAAGGTGTGATCAGGTTAGGAAAAAGGATTAACTAAGCTTGAGATGAATTGGTCTGTACGAAATTATTACGAGTTAGTGCTACTGATAAAATATGTCCTAGATTCGTAATGTGATATGTGTGAGTATGTTAAGAAATATTGATATGATATGATGTTGGTGTTATCGACACAGGAAGTGAAAAATTGTGAGTAATCTGAGATATATTTATATATTGAGGAATTAGTTAAGAAAGTGAATGATTAAATAAGTGATTGAAAGACCGAGTGAGTCTATTGACTATGGCCATCTGGAAGAAGTTATTCGAGTGAAGAAGTTACTTAGGAGACTGAGGAAAATATAAGATAACACTATCTCCATTTGTTTGATCACTCAGGTAAGAATTTCGAGGACGAAATTCTTTAAGGGGGAGAGTTGTTGAACCCCGAACTTTTCGTAGAAGTTGGAACCATTAAAATGATAAATTGTTGGCGATTAGGAATGAGTAAAGAAAAAAAAGAAAATTCTTGAATTAGAAACGATAGACAAGATTAAGGTAGTGAATGTAGTAAGTTGATGATGAATGGGTATATATGTGTATGTTCTATTATTAATGTTCATGATCAATCATGGACTATAATTTTTATGGATGAGTTGAACTGGAGTTGAGAATGAGGAGTAAATGAAGTAGAAAAGGTGATCTTTGTACAAGTGATGTAGGTGTAAAATCTGGAAAGTTTGAAGATTATTGACTAAAAATTTTTCATTGAGTAAGCTTCAGTATTTTAGCCCTCAAGTTATCCAAATAAGATGATTCTTATTTGGATTAAACTAGATACATATGGATATATTTTTCATGAAGACTTCAAATTCAAATTCTGTCCTTAAGAGTCTCAAAATCTGACCTGAAGTTGAAAAAACTGGGTTCGCTTATGTGGAAATTCGCCGTGGCAAACTCCTTGCTTCGCCGCGACGAACTTGAATGGATTTGGCTAGGATTCCTCTCTAGTAAAGTTCTCCGCGGCCAACTCTAGGTTTCGCCGCATCGAACTTATGAAATTTGTGCGAGAATTCCTCTTTGGAGGAGTTCGCTGCGGCGAACTTCTGGCTTAACCCCGGCAAACTTTTCTTTACACTAGACATGTCTCGGTATTTTGGGCATAACATGTTCTATAGTTACCCGAATGAGATGATTTTTGATTTGGAGTAAACTAAAGACATAGAGATATAAGTTTTATGAAGAAATTAAGTTTAAATTCAGCCTGTAAGAATTTCAATTGTTTGAAGGAAATTGAGCACAGAATATTATTTCAGTATAAGAACAGTACATAAATGTTTGGGGTATAATGTTCAGATTTCTTAACTAAATTGAATGGTTTAGGTGTCATTAGAAACTTAAGACAATGGGGAACATTTTTCTAGAAGGAAGTGTTATCAATTTCTTCATTTACCTGATCAGAGTAAGGAGTTAAGATGTTAGTAATTGATAGACTAAAAGGGGAAAAATTGGGAGAACCAATTAAATGAAGGGAAAAATTGGAAAACTAAGGCAAAATGTGGTCTTGAATAAGAGAGAAAGGAAAGAGACGTGAGAAGAGAGAAAAGAAAGTAGAGAAAAACATGGGAAAGAAGAAGAAGAGAAGGAAAAATCATGGAGGAAGAAGAAGGAAGAAGGTTCGAGTTAAGTTTAAGGTAATTTTCTTCATCTTTCTTCTTGTTTTGTTAGAAAATCAAAAGGGATTTGATAAAGAGATGAGTTTGTGTAGAAAGAAAGAAGAGAAACCCTAGATGGATTTTTATGGGTTCCTAAACTAGGTTTTTATTTTTTTGACCTAGATAGACTATGGGTAAGTTAAGCCTAAGTCCAACTTAGCATTTATTTCATTTTTGTGATTTTTGAAGTTTTGTGAATTTCTATGGGAATGTTGTGTTGAATGAGAACTTGGTTGTTTGAAGGAAACCAAGGAATGCCAATCCAAAAGCA